>VXBC01012008.1:781863-849550 GCA_013399945.1 Ploceus nigricollis
ACAGTGGCTGAACATGAGCCAGCTGTGCCCAGGTGGCCAAGAGGGACAATGGCATCTTGGCCTGGATTAGCAACAGTGTGGCCAGCAGCACCAGGGTAGTGACTGTCCCCCTGTACTTGACACTAGTGAGGCAGTACCCAGAATCTTCTGTTCAGTTTTCGATTGCTCATTACAAGAACTAACTGAAGACACTGGAGTGTGTTTAGAGAAGGGCAATGGAGCTGGTGAAGGGTCTAGAGCACAAATCTCACTCTAATTATATTTTCATAACATTAAAAGTTAAGAAATATAAAATTTTATTATGAATAATAAAATAACTATTANNNAAAAAAAAAAAACTATTAAAAATGGAAACTTTAAAAAAAAATTTAATCCTTTTTTTTTTTTTTTTTTTTTTTTTAACCTACCAGAGAAAAAGAAATGGTCATAGTTTAATTCTCATTGTTCTTTTTTATAATCTGAAAAAATAACTTTCTCTTCCATTCAAGCCAGTATCATTTCAGGTCAGAGCCAATCTTATGTCATTTGCTTGATTTATTGCTTTACATGATCTCTAATTTTAATGACCAGCCATCATAATAATTAAGTACAATAATAATCTATGTATTAAACTGATATGATTAATGAAAGGAAATCATCTGCTATATGGTTTCAAATTTGTAGCCTATCCTTATTTAAAATTATGTAAGCCTAAGAGGTGATAAGACTTAGAGATATTCCATTCCAAGGCAAAAAGAAGAAATAAAGCTCCATTTTCACAAGTGATTGTGCAAACAGATTTTCTTGTCCTGTTCTATTGCTTCTTTTACCATCATTTTATCACACTCTTTCATGTAAACTGTTTTCACTGTGACTGTAACCTGCAAAAGGATCAGACAAGGTAAGTCTTACTGAAATAAGGTTTGTGTACAATATAGAGATGGTTATTCCAAAGAGACCAGGGGGCTTGCTGTTTGTTTCCTACACAAAATGTCAAGGTTTGTTGCTTTCTGATTAAAATCTCTGACATTATTGCTGTAAAGTCAGTGATTTAACTGGCTAGGGAGATTGTTAGGGTGTCACCAAATTAAAACACAGAAGATAAAAAAGAAATATATGAGAGCAAAAGAAAGTTAAATATGTATTTCTGAATGAGAAACTGCTTGTCTTCTCTGGAAAATACTAAGGCAAATCAGTGAGCTGGGAAAACTTTGTGATACACATAACTGCATGAGTTAAGCCTCGTCTTTAAAAAAAAACCTGTGAAATAATTTTAAAATTATTTTACTTTCCCCTATACTCTGTCATTTTTTCCCCCATATGGGACATGTCCTAAATTAGATTAAAGTCCTTGAAAACTTGTACGTGCTGAAATTTGATAAAACATACATATCACCACATAGCCTCAGGCATCCAATAAGTGAAAATCATTGAACCGTTTGTTTTATCCAAGTCACAAAATGAAATCTGCCACAAAATGCCCTGTAGTAATTATACATCTGATTATGAGGTTTGGTTCTTTCTAATTTTGCTTGCTGCAATTGTTATTTCCTTGTCACAGTTCAAAGTATTTCTCAATGGATTTTAAAGACATGAATTTACTTTTATCATATCACTATAGGCTTACTGGAAAGTATCACTAAAAATATATCCAGAATTCTTTTGTTGTCATTTAACTGTCTGTATTTCCTTAAGTAAATTCAGAGGTATGTTTGTGAGAATGAGATGGAACTACAGGGAACTCTGCTTGTCAATTTCCTTTGATCACTCTGAGAAAGAAGGGACATGTTACTTCCGTAGACATGCAAACATGTCTTAAGAGCTTAAGAGCTTAAGAGTGTGTGAAGAGCTTAAGTGTGTGCTTAAGAGCTTTGTGAATTCAAAGTTTGAGACAGAAAAATGTATGAAGAGTAACCCAAAATAGCTGCTGAATCATAACATGAAGTATTGCAACCTACATTTCAAGCTCTTCTGAAAGACATTTGCCATCTCCCTTCCTGCACAATTTCCTTGTCCATTATCAAAAAGTGAAGATATTCATGTCCATCCAGAACTTCCCCCTATTAATGTGCAACAGTCTTAATCCATTGGATCTTACATAGTTAATGCTGCTGTCTGTACAGGCCATCTTTGCCATCTACGTGGGTAAGAAAACATTGTTTGCCATATCAACATTGTCTATATGTCATTCTGTCCAACTCCGTTTAAATAAGTGCTTTCTATCTTGAAAAACAGTGTAAAATAAGATAAAAAGGAAAAGTTTACACATAACTTAAACTTGTGTTAACATGGCCTCAGATTGATTTTTTTGCTTCAGTCAGTTTTAATGTGTGCTCTGTCTTTGCGGTAACAGTTGTATACTCCACATAATAAAGAAGTTATACTTTGACCAAGAATTATTTGGATGCACAAGTATGGACTGTAAAGTAGATTTAGAAATAAATCTGAGTTGGAGAATGTCAACAGCTCATGAAACCCGAGTTCCTGCAGTGTCTCTACTGTGACTGATTTGCTAAATCAAGATTTTTTGTTTAATTATATTTTCCCATTAGAATGTTACACGCTTACTTTTCCTTTTAACAGACAATTTTATTTGACTAAACTTGTAGTTCTCATAATGATTGTACTCATACACTAATAATCACATGCCTTTCTCAGAAATCTCTTGGTTACAAGAAAATTAGTATCAACCCCAAGCAGTTTAAACTCTCCTACTGAGACATGGAATGTCCCCACACTTTGGCAGAAATCTGTGCTCAAGAGAGAAGTTCGAACACAGAAATTAACTAAGATCCTTTTTCCAATACAAGAACTAGGCACATTTTCTGTTCCTTTCTTAGAGAAAGCCTTTTTTTCCCCTCTGGTTTACTGACAATGGCTAGTTCACCTAAAATTCCAACTACAACAACAACAAAAGCTTAAATGAAAACGAATTTTAAAAATACCACAAAGGAAAAAGATTCTCTTAATGTAGCAGTTTCAAAATACTGTCCAATAATTGCTGCAGCTGTGTGAACACAATCCTTGTGCTGCTCATCTGTCCCATAAAACAGGATAATTATACCTAGCCAGCTTAAGCTTAGTAAAATACATGAACATAAATGTAATGGCTTTTTTCCTGTTCTTTCTACTTTTCTGATTAGAAAAACAATGCACACTAAATAAACAAGAAAACTGTAATAAAAGAAAAAGGAAACAACAAAGAGCTGATAGAAAGCCAATTCTGAAAGCCTTTGACTTTAACTTCCCCTGACAACCTATCTTGAAGTTCATTGTAAAAAGTAGGAGACATGTAAAGAGAGGAAATCAGCTGTCAAAACTAATGCCACAGGAATCTGAATGCGAAACCAGGCATGGAAGGCTGAATCACTCTTTGAAAAGTGGAGTTGTCTTCAACTATAAGAATTCTTGGCTTAAAACAACCAGCTGTTTTATGCATGTGAGCAGTGTGTGTATGAGCAAATCACTATAGAAGGCTACATAGATTTTGACAATTACCCAGATAACTCATATAACAGAAATTACCTTAGCAAATGAAGAAGCCAAAACTGAAAATTCCTCTTTCTACCATTTTAAAGGAGTGTATGAATCATTATTAAAAATGTTTGAAAATATTGCCTTGAGTGTCCTTTTTCAATATTAAGGAAAGTTAAAAAAGGTGTTTAACAATTTTATCTCTGTCATACAGAAAAGGGTCCCATGTTATACAATAGCTTTATTTGTGGTATTCTTAAAGTGAAATATTTATAAACTTTCTATTCTGACCTTCGTAAAGGACTCCTCAAAAAAGAGAAAAGGTCATACACATTCCCAAGGTCTAGTCAGAATTTACCTAAGAGTTCAGTTGCACCTGCAACTATAGATTTTAATAGTGTTTCATTCCTAAGGCTTATCTCCTCACCTCATTTTATGTTTATTCCATTACCCGAAAGAAACTAAATGAAAGATTAAGCCATGATGCATGATTACATAAGCTTCCAAGCAACCATAATGTATCACCTATTAGAGAAGGAGGACAGTAACCTCTTTTAAAAGAGGTTAATTGTTGAATGTACTAACTGATCCCAGTAAATGCAGAAAGGGAGTTTGAAGGTGGTTTCAAATAATGACAGTGATGAGTTTTGTAAAAACAAGCTCCCTCTCAGTCAGAGGGAGTGAGAAGAGAGGGGAAACATGTCTTGTTTTAAGACCAAGCTTGATCATTACTGATGAGAAAAAAAAATAATCACTTAAAATAACAGGGAAATTACCTCCACAACCCAAAAGGTCCCTTGTACTTGAGTGGATTGTCAAGAAGAATTGCATCATATAGATACATTTTTAGATGTATTGTTTGCTTCTCACGGGGTCTCATCACAAGATTAGAGAAGTGTGAATGCTTGACCACAAGCTCTATATAGTGCAAAAAAGAGAAAAGCTGAGACCTCAGATATAATTGTCTACACTTCTCTTAAAGAGCTGAGGCCTGAGACCATAAAAATTAAAGACTGAAAGGAATCAAATTCAATCAAATCACATGCATATTTTCATCTTACTAATAATTTATGTATCTGTGGAGAGCAGATGCTGGATAAAACAAAAAGAGAGAGCATCTAACTCCTTTGCTTCAGGACATTGCAGTATCTCTCAGTAGAAGTTAATGTGCTTTTCCAGTTGATTTGCTCTGCTGGACAAGCCCAAGGAGAAGTGAAGATCTGATCGTCGTTCTCTGTTTTCCAAAGCAAAATTTCAGGATCTTAGAGTTAAAATTAGAATTAATGAGAAAAGTGATGATACAGTGTAAGGTATTAAATACTTACCTGTGAGGATCTGATGCCCATTTCAGAAAAGACTAGGGAGATCTAGTCTTGATGTATTACAGTCCAATAGGTTTTAAAAATGCGTGGTAAGCACCACTCCCCTGTGTATTCCTGTCTGGCCATAGGACACAAGCTTTCCAAATGTGTGGATGCTAGGGATCAGGAGCACCTGCTCTACCAAAAGTGCTGCCAAAGTCTTGGGGAACCACATCTGCTTATCACTCAGCCTAACCCAGACTCCTCTTTAAGATATGGACATAGGTTTCTATTTTGGAAAGGAGGGAAGTTATTGGAATCAGCGTAGACCTCTTGTTTTGCAAAAACATGGGGGCAAACAGCCCACCTCCACACCACTCAGGTAGAATGCTCTGTCACATCTACTGCTTGCCATGCTCCCCTCTCATGGCTCGGATTTTTTGACTCAATGTCAGGGGAAGTTGTGCTCAAACCCCAAGCATTTTACAACAAATCATGAAGTATAGGCAGATGAATCAAAAAGTTATTTAATTCTTACAATCTTCAGGCTATCTGCCTCAAAGTCACTGCACTAAATAATTTTGGCAATAATTAATTTTTGACATCTTAAAATTTGAGTATAAAACTGTAGATACATAACGTACCATGAGGCATAAAAATTTAGTAGTAAGAGAATAGTTTGATGATGCTTTTCCTATCCCTTACATCAAATATAGCTTCTCTTGAAGCCTTTTCTCTTCCACGAGGTGTATATTTACACCCAGTAGTACACTACATTAGCCATATTCCTTGAAACTAAAAAAGGAATGAGTGCCTCTGAATCATAACTCAGAGCTGCAGCTGTTTAATTTAACAAATGGAAATAAATTATTTTACAAATATCAGATCTCACATTACATTTGTTTCAATGTATTAATTTCCATTAAACTTCGTTGACTTCAGATCATTTTAATGATTCTTCCCCTCTGGGCAGACTGTCACTTCAATCTCTTGGAGATAAGAGTTTTTTTCAATTAATTTTAAGACAGTTTAAAAAATTTGCTCTCAAAAGAAAGGGTATGAAAAAGGCTGAGAGATGAAAAAGTATTTGGGTTAAAGGCTTGATTTTGAATCCTGCAGTATTATATCCACTGCAGGATTCCAATCAATCTGCTTTTTGGCCTATACACAATTGCTTGTATGCCCTTTCTGGAGGAAAAATAAAGCAAAAATTATGGCAAAACCCCCACTTGCATTTATTTATTTCACTGTATTATATAGACACTTCACACAGGAATGACAGCCAGACATGATTTATGTGGTATTGTTAAGAATTCACATGCATTGACGTGTGTATTTTTTAAGGATTGTAAATTAACAAGATGTAGTTGATATGCTAAAGAGTTTTTTTTCTCCTGCTGAAGCCCTAAGACTTCCTTCCAGACTCTGTTTTTCATCAATCACTTGCTTTTCTGGGGGCCTCATAAAGATTGGATTGCAATCATTAAGTGCTGGCCTTCTAGGCCATTTAGCCAGTCCTTCATCTCTGTGAATAACAGAATAATGTAAACACAGGATTACATAACTTTTAAAGAATACCATTCACTGCTATTCTTATTTCCCACACAACAAAATATAATCAAGTGTTTTCCCTCTGTTAAAATGTGAGCAGAATTTCAAGCTTCACCTTTCCTATATAAAAGCTTGCTTCTGTTTCACTCAAACCTGGGCAGTCCCCAGCTGGAGTTTTAGGTCATGAGTACCATGCAGCACTGCCTGCTCTGCTCTATAAAATCTGCCTCTGAGATACTTGGGTTACCCACACCTGCTCTCCTTCCAGTTTTCTGGCTGAACCACTACACTTGAAGTTGAAAGAGGTATTTTCACTCTAACTGAATAAGTAGCTTGCCTCCTGTAATTTTCAGCTGCTGCACATTTTCACACTTCATCTCTCATAAACTGTATAACCCTAGTCTGAGGTTAGAACACATCTAATATTTGTTCCCATAGGACCCACTGAATGAGGCTTTCTTCATGTCTCTCAGGGACATCCCATGGGATGATCTACTGTTTGAGATCCAGTCTTCTCTGGGAAAAAAAAAAGGCCTGGAGAAATGTTATATAACCTTGAATTATACTGTCTGTTTTTATCCCAGCTATACCAGTTTGGCTTCAGCAGCAGCACCTTCCAGAACTCTTCAGACCTTGACACCAGAAATTTATCAGAAGCTTTGCCATGCATGTTTCGCAAGCAGAACTTTCAAAGAAAGCAACAAAACCTTCTCCTGAGTGGACCACAAGGTAGTTATAAGTCACTCACCATTCTTTTATGTGAGCTGAGTATTCCCAGCAGAGCACTGCTTTTAACTTCACTTTTCCTGTTCACTATCTTGTCAAAAGAGGAGCTATTCTAAACTTCCTCAATAGTCTGGGAAAAGGAAGCAGCTGGCTGTCTGCAGGAAAGGGCCAACTTAGGGAATTTTCCAAAGGACAGAAATCATACTCATCCTGTAGTGTGAGCATATTTGATGCCAGTGTGAGGAAGTTCTGAATATTAGTATCAAAGTTCACATGATTCACAGGCTTTAATTCCCCCATACTATAAATACCTTTTGACTGTATACTTTCAAAGGGAAAACCACTGGAGTTGTGTACTGCCATAGTTTATCACTTTGCAATGCTGCTGTTCCATAGTAGATCTGTTGCCACCTAAGAAAGCAAGAAGTATTTAGTTTTATCTATTTAATTTCTAAGCTGAAGAACAAGGAACATGTCTGTTTACATGAACAGAGCATGGTATGCTGTCTTCCCAGTAGCAGCTGTTTAAGCCTATCCAGACAAATAGGTTTCCCCTATTTTCACCAGCAAATTACTAATGCAGACAAAATGGACACAGAAATGAAAATGTGCATATACCAGTTCAATACTCTTTTATCTTCTCTCCTGAAGCCACAAAAGTAATTGAGACAGGATTTGTTGCTTTTTGCTATAGTACATATTCTTGCTAAAAGGAATGACAAATTAAGTGCTGGTATAAAGGCAGGAAGAATAACCAATACTAGGACAGGGAAATATGTTGCTTAATGTTTGAGGTATTTAACACTGGTTTCAGTAATACAATACTATTATTTCTGTGTGAAACTGACACTAAGTAATTGAATGCCCATTATATTGCCTGAAAATTATCTTAGTCTAATAATGGCAAATGAAAATTCCACCATGGTGTCTACAGTTAGTAATCCAGAGTATTCACATATGTTTTATGCTGGAGAGATTTTAATTATGACGCAGAAATGGACCTCAGAGTAATAAAATATTCTTCTTCTGAATGGGAAATTGTTCTTTTCCCTCTGCCTTTTTAATTCCTTCCTCTTTTTTTTTTAATTGATTTTTTATTCTCATCATCCAAGTGGTAAGTGACAGAAATGCTTCCTATCACTGAAAAAAAAAAATACTTCTAATAAGATTTAAATGGTTTAAGAAGTTCTGGGCTACACCTTTCTCCCATTCAGGCTTATCACTGTTTAAGCTTATTAAGGGCTGAATAAAAGACTTACCAGCTTGACTTAATATCCCTTTGTGAGCTGTTTCAGTTTCTTTTCTCTTCCCTTTCTACAATATACTCTGCTTTTTCTGCTGGGACAAGGATTTTAGTGGATCCATTGAATATCACAATAGCAGGACATTTTCTGCCTTTAATGAATGCAATTGCCTTCCAAATGAAGTAGTGTCTACTGCAATATATTCATTTCCAGCAGTATGTGGGAAGGAAGAAGGTGGAAAAAAAGACTGTGTTTTTTCTACAGGCTTTTTGTATTTAAACCCTGCATTAAGGGAAACCTAGGTCATTAATAGCCAAATCCTGCAAAGGTCTTCAATGCTAAAGTAGCTTCCAGAGTGAAATTCAGACCATGGTGTTTTATGCCGGAGCCTCTAATGCTGCGTTGGATGGAATGCACAGCAATGTGAGAAAAGCATCCCAACTACTTGTTAATACAGTCTCTTTGGGACTGTTCCTGGCCCAACAGTTTTGTACAACCTCTACAAAAGACCAGCTGTTTTTTCCCTCTGAGTCTAGTCTGTAGCCTGGCTCAGAGATTTGTTTACGAGTAGAAAGTTTCAGTTCCCAGAGTAGATCCTCGTGTAAAATTCAGAAAAAGGAACAAGTCATAAGAGTTCAGCAATTCTAAGCAAAAATATACAGAACTGTCACAGAAGTGAGAAGATGAAACACAGAGGTCCTGGATTTGTAGAGATGACAATTTTGATGTTGCCCTCTAACTAGCTACCTGAACTACTAAACATATTCTTATGAGTATAAAATCTGGTCTATCCTTACTTTCAAATACTCAGTAAGTCTCAATATAAGGAGTCACCACAACATATTCTTCATTGTAAATTTAAGACTCTAGAGGTATGTGCCCTCTGTATGAAATGAAAAGTAACATCTTTCAGCAAAAGCCTCATTTAAAATATACAGATTTTATAATATGATAAATTAATTCTCTGATGAGATAAAAAGGATAATTATATATAAATTTTCTATAGCATGATTTTCCTTCCCCTAATAATTAATGTGATCTTCATGAATCACAATCATGAAGATCACATTAATATCAATGTTTACAGATAGGATGGAAATTTTTGGAGTACAAGGGCTCATTCAAACCATCTTTTCAGGTCAAATAAACTCACACATGCAGTGCTTCGTTGCTCCATAACATTTATCACCTGCTCATCTGAATTTCTCAAATATTACTGTCTAGGTTAAGTCATAGTAGGTAATTAACTTGAGACCTTTCAAAGCACTTTTTTCTTTGGTTTTCCTTAGCATCTGCCAGCCATATTTACACCTAGGGACACTTCGTCAGCATGTGAGGAATAATCAGCCTCTTTAAAAAGTTGTTTTCATTTTTTTTTTCCATGTGATTACTCCTAATCTTTTACTAATATCTTCATTTATTACTGAGCTAGACTTTTAGAAGGTGAACCAATCCTTCTATGTTCTGACCCTCCTTTTACTTCTCTCTGACTGGGGACTTAAATCAAATGCCATCTGTATTCTACTTCAATATCCATAACCACAGATGAAATCTTCTGTAATCGAAAAGTCATTGGTGAACTTCCCAAATAACACAAGTGGGTATTACTCATTTACCTTTATCTGTTATCCAGAAATTCTAACTTATTCTAATTCTAAATTCTAGCTGGACACTAGCCTGATGCAGAGTTAATCTTATGACAAGGGTTATTATTCATTGATTATAAAAATTGTTTTTCTGTTAATTCCACCTTATACATGAATTTAACTGCCTTCAGTCCAAAGTTTCCATTCATTCTTCCCTTTTTAGTTTTTATTGCCTCTCCATGCCAGTTGTTCTCAGCAGGCCCGGGGTTTTGTTTCTGTTCCCTGTTTGGATGACCAATCAAGTACTCCTGACATTTTTACTTTCAAATTCAGGGTCTATCATCAATGTGTGTTCAACCAAGTGACTTCAAAATTGTCTTTACATAAACATTCATGCTTATAAATGTCAGCTACGGGACCAGAGGAAAACAAAATAGATTCATAAGAAGGATTGGAATATATTTATTTTAAAATAATTATTCATAGCTACTTTTTTTTCACTGTTTAACTGGTAACTCTAGACAAAAAAAATAGGATGACTAGGAACCAGATAGAAAAAAATTAAAATATTGCAGTCCCAAAGTGAAAATTTAATAGCATTTGATGCCATACAGCATAAATTAACTTTTTACTGGAAAAAAAATACTTTGAGGCACTCAAACAGAAAGCAAAAACATGACAAGTTGGACAATATTGTTGTGCACCTCCAGCATATCCTGGTTTTCAGTTTGATTTTGCAGTTATGTGGTTGCACCCAAGTAAATATAATTTTAGCAACAACATCAACAAATCCTTAAAGCAGCTTCAAAAATATTTTAAAGGGAGTGTTAGTTTTTGCCTTGAAATAGCACCACCTGCTCAGTTGTAAAAAACAAGTGTAAGCTGAAGAAAGGATATTCCTCGTAAGGCATCCTGGTTCAAGCAAGAGCAGAGGCACCCAGACCTGTTAAATTTTAATAAAAGGTTAAGTCTTATTAGACCTTGTACAGCAAGGAGCTGGCAAATACTTGTTAGGTTCAGATGGCTACTAAAAATCTCAGCTCTGAAGAGATTCAAGTGTTTAAACTCAAAAATAAACCTCTCCCATGAAGCAATGTTCATGGGGAGAAGTATTGTATTAGAGCAACTAATACAGCTAGAGAATGACAAGGTTTTAGGCATACAACACTTTTCTCTTTCAACTTCCGCATCCTTCTTTCTCTGTAAAGCTGTAGAAACTTCCTTGTATCAGAGGGAAATTATGTTTAAGAATCTCATATATTTTAAAAACTTGGTGAAAATAAAATGAAAACTATGAGACTGCTGCACAGCAGTAAAATACTAAAAAATGAAGTGAAGGAAAAATTTTGATAAGTGTGCATGTGTTTATAGTCATTGATTCAACCTAAAAATTTGACAACAAACCAGCAATCTATGCCTTAAAGACAGATGTCCTTCAAAGAACAAGAGATTAGGAATATCAGTTTTGTTCTAAGGAGGGCAGCAGAAAGCATTTAGTCATTTTTGTCTGCCACAGACATTTAGCAAGTTGATGTCTATTCCCTCTGTGTGAAAAAGACTAGAAGCCCTGTAGAAACTCTCTTAAAAGATAATCCTGTTATATTTGAAAAGTAGACTTGTAACTTTTAATATCTGTCTACTGTTGAACGAACTTTTCTTAGCAGGAGAAAGGCTGCTAAAGTCACAAGAATGAACATCTTTGCAGAACTCAGAAAGGATTGTAGAAATCCCAATTGCTCCTCTATCTGCATATGTCATATTGTTTCAAAAGCTGGAAAATACAATAATAAAGAAACAACCAAGAAATCTCCAAAATAGAAAAGTATTAGCATATTAAACAGTTGGATTTTTAGCCTCTTTTTCTTGATCAAGTCACATTAAAGTGGTCCAGTTTGTAGCCTACCAGAAGAATACACAACAGGATGCACTGCCTGGATGGTAAGATGGTTTCTCCTGTTGAATGCAATGATCTTGGTACCTTTCTGGGTTATTCTGCCTTTGTATCCCTGCAGGGTAAGCCAATGACTTTCCCAACAGTTTAAATAAGGGTGTTTTCCTTCATGGATACACAGAAATGTCTCAGCTGAGACAGTCACGACACACTGAGTATCATCATACAGCATCAGAAAGCTTTAACCCATACAGAGTAGCACCATACCTCATCAGAAGGCTTCAGGTGTCTGCCCATACAGAGCAACATCACGTCACTTCAGAAGGCTGCAAGCATTGACCCTTCTTGTTCTTTAGCCCAACCTTTTATACCCCTCATGTTTATGCAGTGCACCTGTGTGCCCTCTGCTCCCTTTGGTGATTGTTCAGTGCACCTGGGCACTCCAGGTCTCATTACCTTCAATGCTGCTCACCTGCTCCTCACAGCTGCAGCCCACTGGGGATGAGGCTTGGCCACAGCCCCACTCCCAATTACCACAAACTGTGTGCCTGCATGGAAGTGTTTGAATCTACTGCCTGGTGAGCATTCATTTGGGAATTCAGTTAATGTGTTTTTCATAGCTCTCCCATGTCCTCTGATATTAAAACTAATCCTAACATTAGCCCTTGTAGTGTTTTTCTGCCCCTTTCACACAAGTTCTGTGGTTATGAGATTTTATTACACTTTTGTTTCCATATAATGAAAATTATAGCATGCCTGTTGAAGCCACCTCAGACTCACAAAGGTAAAGCTTTTGTGAGGATGCTGACTTTAATGTTCAAGTGGATGGAGTAAATTCCCTCTTACCCACCCAGCTGGTATTTAAATTCCTTCCTAATGCTGTCACAGAAGCCAAGTCATCCTATACATTCTATGCAAGACTAAACCAGGGTGGAAAGCAAAGCCAAGCAGCAGCTAAGTGGAAAGGGGTCTGTGCTGTGGTAGCAGAGCATGTCCCTCAGGCAGCAATGGTTGTCTGATTGAGAGACACTAGGGAAGGACCCTGGTTCCCACAGCTGTATCACTTTCCATTGGGAAAGAAATGCTCTAGGCTCTGCTAGAGGCTCATTCCCTAAATGTTAGTGCTAACAGAATTCATGCTCAGCAGCAAGTCACCTGATTTCCTCATTTCCCCCTCTGCAAACAGGCTGGGTTACTTTGCCTCTTATCACTTAAACTTTTAATACTGAGTGCTCTCACCAAATCTTGAAAAATAAAGAGATGCAGCTTTTTTTACAGGCAGTGAAAGTTCCTTGAGGTCTTCCAGAGGTCCCCAGATTTCTGCTAAAAGATTGATACTTCAAGCAGACCCCCCGCTATGCTGCCCGTCACAAAATCTGGGATTCCAAATTGTTCTCATCACTGTCCAAAGTAGCATTTAACACCTGTCTTTGGCATTTTCACATGAACTCTTAACTCGGATGTAGCACTATGCTAATGAGGTGTCAGATATCTAGGGTCTCTAAGAGTTTTTGATGATGAATTTGCAGAAATTATAACCTTAAAGATTAGTTACATTAAAAAAATCTTAGTAGTTTTTAGTCCTGCAATGAAAAACGAGATTATACATTCAATGAATTAACACATAATATTGTTATATATCTGTATCTGTTAAGACTTGCTGTTATATTGACAACCAATGGAGCAATTCAGGTCATGAAATCATTTCATGATGCTGTTGCTAAGCATCTGATGGTTTTACACTGATCATCACAATTTCAAAGAAAACAGTTTCACAGGCGTTGAAAGCAAGGAAATAATATTTAGGTGAGAAAGAGTAACAGATGCACTACTGCATTAACTGCTACACACAAATGACATACAAGCCTGCTTAGTTTAAGAAAGATCTTTGGATATATTTCAGGGATCAAAGTTTCTGTGATACTGAATAGAATTTGTGCTCATTTTTATTCTGCAGTCTATTAAAAACACAATAGCAGATTATTTTCTATTCCAATCGGCAAATTATAAAATATTTGGGTGGCCAAAAACTACAGATCAATTTATGTGTCCAGCATTTATGTGTTGTACCATGCCCCATTATCCCAAAATATTGCAAAATATTTAGTCAGATGTAAATATCCAAATTCTTTGCTCACTAGCTTAAGCTTTGTGAAAACAAATGCTAGCCAGGCTCAATTATTTCTGTTAGACATTACCCCTGTTTCACTGGTAAAGTGCAAAAGTACTTTCAAGGAGAAATAAATAAACTGTAAGCACAATTTTGGCCAAATATACAGAGTAAAAGCTATTAATATGAATCACAAGCAAAACAGCATGGGAAATTTCACTTTTGACTCTTAAACAATATTACTGCTTTGTTCTAATATAGTTGTTATTATAGTCACCATCTTAGACCAGCATATGAGTCCAGGCTGAAAGAAAGATACTTTTCAATTTGGGACGTGTCCCTTTTTATTTTTAACGGAAGAAACTATTATGCAAACTAAGCATTGCATTAAGTCTTGTTTTGGAAACATAGAAGTACATTTGTGAAAGCATAATTGATTTGATAGTTTGAGAATTTTTGACTGCTGTTTCAAAATACTGGGTGTGATTCTGAGAAGAAAGAAATGAGAATTTTATCATTGATGACATAAATTAAATTCTGTGTTTATGGAAATCCATAGTTTAAACAGTCACATTTGCACTGCTGCATGTAGAAAAGAATTGTATCTTACTTATCATATAAATGTTTGAGAAATCAGTTCTACTATTTTGATATACTTCTCCTTTTGGGATATAATGTTCTGGTTATTGATTTTGGTTATCACTGCACTGACAATTCATAGCTGAAACAAATTTTCAGGAATTTTCTGGCTTTGATCAGTCTCAAGTAATAACAGGTTGGATTAAAAGGACACTTTTGTACATCTGGTCTCTTTTACTTTCAGCTATACATCACTGCACAAGGCATTCGGAGATTAGCACTGATTATATAATTTTATGCTTTCTTCTAAGCAAGTAAGTGTCTTTTAGTGCTTGTAAGTAGTGATGTTCCTTCTGACTTACTAGGGGCCTCATGGGTCCTTGTCACTTTGATGCACAATTCAAATGTTCATCACACTCCATTGTTTTACATAAAATTTTGTGGGGGAAATGGAAATAGCATTGCTCAGATTATTCTCAAAGCAGTTAATTTAAATTAAAAAAACCTCAGATTACCTAGCTCAAGGTCAGCCCCCTTATGTAAAGAGGGATTAATGGCTTTTAATTTGTGCTAACTCTGAACAACTCTGGTTGTTTCTGGAACCAGGGGATGTTCCATGGAAAACCATTCCATACCAAAAATTGTGAGGCCAGGAAGCAAGTTTTCTCTTGGCAGAACAGTGGTCAAAATAGCCCTTGGAAGGCCACCAGAGCATGCAAAAGATGATCAGGTAGACTCACGGCATCATTTGGCATATAATTTCCATTTCTTTCCTTATCATCACAATAATTATGGAATATTGCAAGCCAGATAATGCCCTTTGATGCACATTATTTAGTTGTTACCCTGACAGCTATAAAAAAACCTGTGTTTAGCAGTTAAACTGGACAAATGCAAAAAGCCTCCATTTAGGAAATCAACTAAAACATTGCACAGACAAAGAAAACAAAAAAGCTGGACCCTAGAACAACACTTGAAGTAAGTCACTCAAGCACGATATTTGTTCTAAGCCTATCAATATTTGGATATTAGAGGTAACAAATTGGCAAGAAAGGTCTGCTCAAGCAGAGAGGAATATATGTATCACTGGGCCTGTTCTCATGTTTTCTCTTAAAATAGGACCATTTTGAGGAAGATTACAAAGCCCAGTCCTGGCAAAGGTGCCTGGATAATGATTGCCTGAGGCAATGTGAGTGTTCACAGAGTTTACAAATAGCATGCACAGAAATGACTGTGGAGGAAACACAAAGGAGGAGGGGAAGTATAAAAGAATCCTGAACTGTGGGGAGAAAGAAGTGGTACCAGAGCAGCAGTCAAAACCTGATTTGATGATGTCACCCCACCAGCAGCAGCTCGTCTCTGCCTACACCAGATAGCTTTAGGATCACAGACTCTATATTCAAAAAACACTCCTTCCATCTACAATGAATTTAAGGAAAAAAACATATGAAAATTAGAAATCTTCTAGGAACAATTGTAGGAAAAACAGACTTTATCTTCCCCAGTTAGAACCTGAAAAACATTAATTCAATTCAAATATCTTTGGAAGCACATTCTTCTCTTGAGTGCTACTTTATTTCTTGTTAGCAATCAAATTATTGGCAGATGCTCAGCAACCTGCCCATCCTGCTTCCGATCACATTAAAATAAAGAGCAAACATTAATTAAAGTATGATGAGATGAGATCAGCAGCCTCTCAAAAATGGAATAGACAAGAAATTAACCTACATTTTTCAGGATGCATTTTTTCTGTATTTAGAATTTTAAAATATGACAAAACACTAGGAATGTAGAAACAAGACCACAGTAATACCTAAATGGTTGTCAACTCCAAATATTCAAAGAGCTTGAGAGTTCTTGGATTTGGGGAATTTAAAGAAAAAAATTAACGTAGGTGCATTTATTGTAACCATATTGAGAGATGCATTTGAACCTACTCATGTATCTAGACTTTTGTTCTCTTCAGTCTTGAAGCTGAAAACACCTTTAACAAAAAATAAAACAGTGATTCCCAAAAGATCAAGAGAATCTAAGTGTGAAAATCAGAAGCTATTGAGAAACATGTAATACTGTCAAGAGACCTCTCAACTGTTTTCTACACCACTCAAAAACCCAGACATTTTCCTCTAATTCTCTTCTGTCTCCATTAGAATAAAATACATTCAAAAGTGAGATGCAAAAGGTGTCATTAATTTTAAATGCTAGCTCCTCTATTTCTTCATTTGAATATGACACATTTCTAGAGAGATCTACTCTAGTCTTCCTTATTTTGCTGGCTCTTTTGAGGGGCTCAGAGACTTTTAATTGAAGCATTTCATCAAGCTTGCATAGTGAAGCAATATTATTTTAACATTTTGACATAAACTATCTAGTTAATGCAAAGTGAAGTTAATGAAATTAATCCAGTGACTCACAAAATGTATCTTTTGAAAACTGCCTTCAATTTGACAGTAAGAATTAATCATGCTTGAATTGAAATCAAAACAAAACAGGAAGCATGTATTTCCCCTTCCCCTCCCCTCCCCTCCCCCTCCTTGAAATCTTCAGGCATTAAGAAAAATCACGTAAAAATATTTCTATGCTCTGTAGTTTCTCAGGTGTAGCAGCTAAAGATATTTAGATCTGTGACAAGGGAAATTGCAAAAATGAGCAGAAGAAGGCAGGAAGTTTCCAAAATGAATTAGCCACTAGGAGCAGAAGCTGTTTCCTTTGGTAGCAGCTCTGTCATCAGAAATATCTAGCTCACTGTCAAGTCAACATCCAACTTGAGGGTGTAGAAACCACTGTGAAGGCAGCAAATGGGATACTTTCTGCCCTTTTCTGCAAAAGAATCAATTACTCTTTTGATTAAAGGCAAACCTAAAACTCTTTTGTTCTTTTTTTTTGTATACTCAGGCAACATGTGGGAGTGGTTTGGGGGTTAAGAAAGGGGAGTTGCTTCATTTTTCACCACTGAGTGATCTAAAATAATCTGTAACTGAAGATTTATGAGTGCATGCAACCATCTTTTCTGAACAGCTGTGGAATTATTAGTCTGATCACTATTTTACAGTGTTGTGGTAATAAAGTTTGAATCCTCAACATAGATGGTTTTTCCAATGTATTGCAACTACTAGGCCATCAGATGAGCTCTAAATATCAATTTTATGATGGTATTTTCAATTGGATTCACTTGATGTACTTTCTTCCAGAACTTCTGCCAAAATATCTGAGAAAAAGTCAGATAAAATGAAAGTGTCCAGACATTTCTTGAGAAACCAGTGTCAACATAAGTTACTGTGCAATATGTGATAGAATGCAGATCTAATCTTTCCCCTTCCTGCTATTTTAAACCATTCATCAGTTCTGTCAGTTAGTGTATTTTTATTTTTGATCCATATGGGCTTATGAAATGCACCCACTTAATTCACTTAGAAGCTTGACTGTCAATTATTTCTACATCTGGCACATGGCTCTGAAGCATGATATAGGGTTTCAACTATTTGTCAGGTGGACAGGAGATAACTTATATGGGTATTGTGCCATCAAATGCCATGGAGAGTTCAGAGATGTTACGTTGTCATCACCTTCAACCTCTGCAAAGGTTAAGGATACCAAAACTTTCAATGATCAACAGAAAATTTAAGTGAAACGTATTCCTGAAATAACCAGAAAAAATCCTGAATGGGTAGTACTGAATATACTTCTTTTGCTTTTACAAAACTCTGTCTAGTTTGAAACGTTTTAAGTACAGTTAAGGGATATGCAGATCCATAATTCTAAATGTTCTATATTCAAAATGAAAGATTTTCTGAGGTAAATAACAGAGGGATCTACAGACAGAAATCTCAACAGAATATCAAGAGAGAATGCAGAAATGGCCACAGGTTGTTATCATAGGAAGATATGCAGTGCTTTGCTTTCCTAAATAAGTTTTGATCTAGGATAACTTTTAAACTAAAATTCCGTAGTTATATTTAACAATGTTTGCTATTATTCATTTTGAGAAAATTAACCTTGAAGATATTTTACCTGTTCGATGCATTCAGAAAATTTTAATTTTCCCTTCTTTGAATCATTACTCCTTTGATTTTCCTCAGTTTTATTTTCTTGTTTAACTCCTTCTCCTTGTGTCTTATGATGCATGAGTCACCTTTATGCATCATTTTCTGCTAGATTTCTTTGCACTGTTTGGCTTTGCATCAGATTCTCACTGCATTAGCTGTCTCACCATAACATTTAAGGTGATGAAGAATTCTGTCAAACTGCTTTAATGAAATAAAATACTATGTATTTATATGGTATGGAACTGTATCATTTTCTACAGCCTAACCTTACCCTATAGTGCACGTTCCTATATGTTTGGTTTATTTTCTAAAACTGACATTCTCTTAACTGCCAAAGGATATGTTAGATTTCTTGCTAAACAGGAAACAGAAGGTTTTTGCAAGTATCAGAGTTTGTAAGGTTTATTCCCAACAGACTTCAGAACTGGACAATATTTGACATTTCATTGCAGCATTATACCTAACCATGGTATGTACCAGTATGATCTCAGACTAGAGGAAGCATCAATTGGTCATATTCCTGTCACCAGTGTTATGAAAACAATTACAGCAAAGACTTAAATGTCTCATATCAGTTGACTTCCAGTAAGCTGAGCTGTGCAAGAGGTCAAGCAGTAATTGGAAAACCTTCTTCAACACTTTATTTTTTTCTGCTTTTGTATTATCTACATGGGTAAAGAATGAATAAATTAAATCCAGACGAAGATAGAACTAATTCATTCAATTAAATTTCATTCTATTTTCACCATAGCCAATTTTTACTGCTTGGTATCCAAGGTGTAGATGAAATCCTGACTCCAAATACTATGGTATTCAAGTGAGCTTCCTGTACTTGTCAGGTACAGTGATAAATTCTGAGATTTGCTTTTCTGTGAATGAAATTATTAAAATAATTATTGAGAATTAATTATTCAAATAGGTATAAATACCTATCAGTTGTATTCTGTGTAATAAGAATCAACACATGAAGGGCAGCAGAAATATGCATGCCAGTTTATGAGCAAACTGGAATCAGAGACCTGAGAAAGGCTGAAAGCTGGTGCTAAAAATCTACTGATAAAGAATTACTAGACCTCCCCCAGGAAATCCTTTCAGCATTTACGATGCTTCATGTTTGCTGGTACATCTTCGGAGTTTAAAAGTCTGTTCTTGCTTTCCTCTAGATATTATTCAAACTGCAGATCCTTTGTCTTCTCTTCATGCCATCAGGCTTCCTAGACTCAGGATGATTGCTTTCCATCTTCTGATGGCCATTATCCATCCAGATTGATGCCTTCCCATCTGGCTTGTGTCTGTCTCAAAGTGATGAATATAGACAAGGTGCTTCAGCTGAGACCTTCCCAAAGCTGTATAAAGAAAGGATTATTGACTGTACTATAGATGTAGTTCTGTGTATAAATCCCTCTATGGGATCTGCTTATTGCTGTAACACAATATTGCAGCATATAATATTGTCGGTTCATGTTTAAATATGATTTGCTATTACACTCAGGATGTTTTCTGCTGCTTAGCTAGGTATTCCCAATCCTGCATGAGCAACTATTTCTGCAGAAGCACAGGATCTTCTACTGGTTGAATTTTGTTTTCTTTTTGTCTCCAGTTTGACAAACTCATTTTGAATTTGAGGTCATCTTTCAGCAGCCACTTCCAGCTTGGATGCAAAGGCAATTAGTACAATCTCTATTCTTTCATCCTGCTTGTTAATGAAATATTACCCTCTGGAGAACCTCACTTGCACATCCTTCCATTGTGGTACACTGCTACTTACTCTGTCAGGAAGGTTTGTCCAGTCACTGGATCCATGCTGTAGTGCTTCCATCTAAACATCATTTCCACAGATTGCTGCTGAGATTTACCAGATGTAATTTGCTTGTTTTCTGTTCCAGATTGAACATTACTCATTTAATTGCTTTCCTTCTACATTTTCAGAATTTACCTGTTTCAATATTTGTATAGAAGTCAAAATTAATCTGATTATATCTTCAAGTCACAAATTCCTACTTTTCTATCCTTTGTAAAGACAGCACCACTCTTCAATTTTCTTTATTGTTACTGAATATTCAAAGACAATGCTATGATCATTGACATTTCATTAGCCAATTCTTTTAGTAATCTGGAACATGTTTTAGCATACCCATCATGACAGATAGAACACAAATATCTCAGTCTCTTAATTTTAGTTTGCTGTCTGAATAACAATATTAGTTGTTCATATTACATGCTTTTACATTAATATTTCACTATTAATTTAGTCTATCATGTCTCTGGTATAACAGTCAAACCATTTTAATCTTATATCTAGATTACCTAGTCTTACAATTTTCCTCATACATCCTTTGATATCTTGCCCATCAGGAAATCATCACTTGTTTCTGCATTTGTCTCTGAAACACCACACTTCCAATATTCTCATGCAGGGACAATATTTTTCTATCATTCCTTTTATACTATGCTTTCTTATGAATAGTAAAACAGCTTAAAATGCTTTAAAAATATCTAATTTCCATGCAAATTGCCTACAATATTGTTTGCTCAAAGGATGCAGTTCTCATCATCTGATTGATAGAAGGCCAGTAGCAAATCTCATTTCAATTTATCAACTATTTTGGTATTTGGCACAAATAGTTGATAAATGCTGGCTAAGAACAGCTTCTGCATCCATACTTTGGAGACAGGTAATGATGACAGACTTACTCATACAACAGGTTTTTACCCAGGAGGATTCAGAAAATATTGCAGAGAGCATGGTTTGAATAGCATTTGCATTTTGGTATTGTTTTATCTACCACAATGAAAAGAACTATGGCAACTGTTTAAGAATCTCACTCCAGGAATAAATAACATAATATATAAAGAGACACAAGAATTCTGTGTTTTAGTGAGCAAAAGCATGGAAAATTTGAAAAATCTGGTATTGTGTTAACAAGGATATTCTAAAGGATATTAATTTAATTTTATAACCTTTTATTTCCTTGCATGAGTCAAAGGCAGCATGGCAGGTGTTGAGAGGCAATGAAAATCAAGTACTGAAACAGTAGTCACAAGTTATTCTGAAATATTCTATATAAGTTATTTAGAAATAATCATGCTGACTTGTGTGAGTACTGCCATGATCTTAAGGACAGACACCATCAGAGAATCCACAGGTATAAAATAGTAATGAAAATAAATCTGTCCCCTAGGACTTGGCACTTTTTTGGGCAACCTTGGAAAAGATGGGTGAATGCTACATAAAAGAGTATGTATGCAAAACCAGCTTTCATTTCCATATAAGTTTTATTTTCAATAAATAAAACTTGTTCTTGAAACAGCAAGATAACACCATTTCCTCCTACTCCACCTGCAAAAAAAAAAAAAACCAACAAAAAATCAAAAAAAATCCAACCAATGAGTTGATCAGAGTGATTTTAGAAACCTAAAGGAGGCAGTGCTCTACATGAGGTAGAAAAAAATTCAGTGATGATGACCTGAGAGAAATAATAGCAAGAACACAAAGTCCTGAGCTCTCAGAGAGAAGGGCCAAGGGCAGTCACAAGGGCTGTATCACAAGAACATTGATACTAGAAGTCAGCTGATACCAGCAGAAATCTCATGGAAAGGGAAGCCTGTTCAATAACACAATTTCCTACAAAATTAAAAAAAAAAAAAAAAAAAGGAAAGATCCAACATGTCAGTGATATCATGGGAAGACAGCATGTTTAAACTCTTCACCAATATTTCCTGGTTAGCCACATTCAGAGATTTTGATATCAGATACTTCTTTATAGATGAGAACTGTGAGAATATTTTTTTACAGTGCTTTTGCACAGAACCATAGAGCATAGATTCTCTTAAAAATGAATTTTCCCACAAACTTTGAAATATTTGTAGGACTTCCAGAAGCTTACACTACCATAAAATAGACACCATTAAAAAAGCAAAAAGCATGTATAAAGGATGAAGAAATATTTAATTTTCTTTGGCTGTTGATATGTTCACCATGTGGGATGGAGGGCACTGTGGGACATTGATCACACCCTTGGTGCTGCAGTGATGACTAGTCCTAATTATTTCAGAAAAATTACCACATCTTTTATCCAGGAGAAGAAAAGGGAGAGTAATCACACACTAGACCCAAATCTAATTGGATATTAAACATGGAATAGGCAAAAAAAAAAAAAAAAAAAAAAGTGTTTTGCTTCGTGGTTAACCCATGCTGTTTGTAGGTCCTTTCTTTCTATTACAAAACTGTAGTACCTCCTATTGTGATTACTATTACCCCAGTGGGTTTTCTCAATGTGTCTCCAGGCACTGCACTCAGTATGATGAACTTTTTAGGCTGTGCTCTTTCACTGGGTCTGCTGATGGAGAAATTCCAGCAGCCCCCTTCTGAGTGTTTTTTGTAAAAGAGTAATGGTTGTGTGGTTGAGGGAAAAAAAGACCTATTTAGAAAAGTAAGTTCTTGTAAGCCAGTCCAGCAGAGCTGAAGGCAGGGGGGAAGCAGATGACCAAACCACTTTTCAGAAGCCATTATGGTTGATAACACTGTGTTACAATGTGCATTATTGCAAATTATAACTTCTGATTATTCTACGTTGCCCTGAATAGGAGAGATGAAGTAAGATTTTGTTTTATTCAGGTTAGTATTCTACCACTCAAAATTTGTGTTTCATGACTATAATGTAACTAAATATTTCTGCAGTATTTCTATAAATGAAAAAAAAAAAAACCACCAGAAAAAAATCCCTTGAAAAAAAAAGCAAAAAAGCATGCAACTACTGGTGGAATGGAAAGTACAGAAAAAAAGAAGGGAAAGAATGAATTCCTTTTAAGACTGAATAATGTGGAAATATAAATTTGTGGATACAACTAGCCATCTTGAGTAATTGCAGTTCTTTGGTAATGTAAGAATTAAAAAGTAAGTTCCATGTCTTTTCGGGGTGGGGGATGTTGTGCAATGGTTATCACTTCCCTGGCAAGGAGATGGAGTAGCTCTGCCCTTCACCTTCTGATTTACCCTGGACAAGCTAGGTGGAGGTAGAGCTGCCCTGACCAAGGTGACCTCTAACATGACGTGGTCCTCAGGCTTGGGAAACACAGCCAATGAGAATTAGAGCAGAACATAAATCTTTGGTGATGGGGTTGCTGACAAAACTGTATGTATTCTCATGCTTAAACCTAACCTTGGTCTTCATATTTTTGCAAGGCAAATGCACCTGAGAGAAAAGATTTTTTTTCCCCGGGATGTTACCAGTGACAACCCCTTCCAATACCAGTGGTTGGAAGGTTACCTCCCACTTTTATGTCATACACAGATTATCAATGTTCAGAATTCAACTTCAAAATATTAAAAAGGGACCTCTCATAGAGTTTCAGAACACAGAGGTAGAGGTATGAATTATCATGTATTAGCCTGAAGGAAAAGTTCTTTGCTTGGTCCATGGTTAGATTAAGTATGTTCTGGCATTCCTTATGCATGTAAAAATTATTTTAGTAAGAAACTTTGAAGTATTTGAGTAATAGGATCACACTGTATAAAAAACCACATTATTAAAGTATTTGCGCTAGGAACTGTTATGCTCTAACTCAAGGAACTTGATACCTTTTCTGAAGTTATATTAAAATCCTAGTAGATCTGGGCACTTTTCTTCAGTTCTACTACTCTATTGGACTTTAGTTAAGACTTCAGAATATCTGGAAAATAAAAGTGCTACATATATATTTTGGAATAGATACAAAATCGATTCCATGTATAGGATAAATCTTATTGCTCTTTTTTCTTCTGCAGAAAGGTTAACTGACTATTTTTGATTCTCCTGGTATTGTGAGGTAGGAATATATGAAATTTGGAAAGAATGACTGTGAAGTTGAGTTTGTTTTTTGGTTTGTTTGTTTGATTTTTTGTCTGAGATAATATTGAAATGCCCTGAGGGTTTTATAATGTGTGTACCAGAAAGATTCACTGAATTGCTAATGACCTGGTGGGCTAGTGTTTCTGAAGGCAGACTTGCTTTAAAGCAGAGGCTGTGACTGACTTACTGAACACTGTGTGGCAGAAGATATGAAATGAGCAGAGAGCATTTCTGAGCAAAAGTAAATCCCTTCCACTTTACACAAAATAAAATTAAAAGCTATTAAAAATGTAAAGATTTCATCATCTTGAAGGGATTCAAGACTATAGAGGAGATTTTTGTGATTGCTCTTTTCTCAGAAAGACCACTTAAAAAGTGATGCTTACACACAAGATTTGTAAGGGAAGATGCAGAACAAAGGACACAAAATTCACCCTCTCTGCATAAGTGTCAAATGGTAATAGCTGACAAAGTAAATGAAATGTAACATGGACACCTACAGACTCGTAGGTAAGACAAGGTGACTTGTGCTGTGACATGAATAAATTAGCTGAAACAATGCACATTTCCTGTCCCCTGAAATGTCACCTTGTCTGGCACACTGCTGGCCCCAGTCCTGGTTCTGCTGAAGTCACTGTTCTACCCTGAATTTCTGAAGTGTGCTGAAGTCACTATTCTGTCCTGTTCTGCTCTGAAGTTCTGCCCTGCCACTGCTACACCACACATATTTGGATTACAAGGTTT
Organism: Ploceus nigricollis; assembly: GCA_013399945.1. Classification (NCBI taxonomy): domain Eukaryota; kingdom Metazoa; phylum Chordata; class Aves; order Passeriformes; family Ploceidae; genus Ploceus; species Ploceus nigricollis. The sequence continues at coordinate 806,926 of VXBC01012008.1, forward strand.
GGGTACAAAGTCTTTCACACCAAACACTCATTAGCCTGTACAGAAGTCCCTATAAAATCTGTCTGGTGTGACAGCCATCTGGAAAGCACATGCAGGAATAAACATCCTGGGAATTCACAATAGGTAAAATAATAATTAAATAGGAAGAATAGGACAGCTAAATTTTCACCAGGATGTTTTGCTTATAAATTCCCATTTCTCAGCTTCTCTTGGCAGAAATACAGATGCCTCAGAAATTATATATATATAATCCTCAGGATTATATATATATCATCTGTATCTGTTAAGGAGGAGAGAAGGAATGATGGGCATTTATAAAGCAAAAATCTATATATAGGAAGCACAAGAGCTCAGATATTTACTGGAAATCTGGATATCTTCCAGTATAAATGCAATAGATTTTAGCATCATCTGGCTGTCTCATCCTCTTCCCAGTAGATTTTTATCCTGTGTCTTTTTTTCTTTTAAGTTCATGGATTTCAGTTAATCATAAATTACATTATGCACAATGCAAGTTGTGTATATTAATATATTACTGTAATTTAAAATGCTATATTAGATTTATTTAGCATAATTATGGAAATTTTCTTTTCCCAACTGTAAAATAGAGGTTTTTACCAAAGATATATTAAGCGTATAATTCCAAACAATAAGGAAAAAAATGTGGAAAAGCTTGAAAAACATTTTATCTAAAAGAAAAATATAAACAATTGTAGAGGTTCCTATCCATCCCTATCCTTGCAAATACTTATTTATCTTTCTTCTACTTCAGTTCAAGTATTTCACCTTTTGATTTCAGCACTGAACTGGATTACTCATGCCAGCCATGCAGGGCGGTTTTATAACTCTGCATGTCCTTACACTACCAATGTCATGTATGTGTGTGTGTGTGTGTATGTGTGTAACACTTACATAAATAGTTTTTCTATTTTATGCCTAATCTCTTTAAAGCCTAATCAGGATAATTTGAAATTCTGACATGCTTATGTTGGAATCTCATAGATGACCATGGAGCTGAAGCATGAAAATAAAATAGAAGCTGGAATTGCAGGATCAATACACAAGACAAACATATCTTGGGAATGGATGTCAATTCCATTAAAGAAACATGCTGCAAGTGAAAGTCAAAGGTTTTTCTTCCTGTTACATGTGGATTATAATGAATAAGCTTCCATTAAAAAAAACCAACCAACCAGCCAAAAAAAAAAAAAAAAGCCCCACAACAAAACAAAAAAGCAAAAACCCTTCAGATTATTCTCAAGGCAGAAATGACCTGGCTGTTGTTCTTGCCATGACTGTCATGGATGTGATCTGGTAGTAATTGAGTAGAGGTACAGCTGAATGAGTTGTGGAAGACTTTTGGTGCATGTGTGCAGCTGTGTATTTTGCTATGACCCTTTAACTGTTTTGAAATTGAAGTTATCTATTATGAGCAGAGAGCTGACCAACTTGTCAGGCAGCTTTGTAGTCAAGGAGGATCCAGCACCCAGTGACAGAGTCAGTGAAGAGGTTCAGCCCAAAGCAAGCATGGCTGAGGACAGGGAACCCCTCACATCTCCTTGCACCTCTGTGCCTGCCCCTCTGGCACCACAGGTGTTTGGCTGAAACCAGGTGTTTGGCTGAAACCTACAGGACCCATCTGCTGCAAACCAAGGACAAGGCATTTCATGTGCCCGCTGGCTTTTCCATCCACATCCTGCTGACAGCCTGGGAAAGCTTATGAGCAACCTGTCAGCTCAACAGTGATGGCTTCACGACGCACGAGCACTTGATATTATTTCAAAATTATTTCAAATTATTTCAAAGAGTTGAAAAAATGACAGATTACATATTAGAAAATACCTTTATATCCATCTGTATGTTTATATGTATATGTAAGTATATATATATATATGTATGTATGTATGATGTATGTGCAGAGATATAAATATTGGTCATATTTCACGTCTCTGCCTTAACTGGGGATGACAAAGAAATTTTCCAGAACATCAGCTAGTTGGTGAGACTACATAATAATCCCCATTTCTTTCCACAGGTTTCATCTCAGTGACTCAGAACAGCCCACTGGATGGATTCACTACGAAGGTGCATGATCAGATACTTTTTCCTGTGGAAAAATTCAACACCATGCTTCTCTGGCATTACCTGCAATTATTTGTTGAAGCAGTTTAAAGAAATAGATAAAACAATGAAGCAATATTTCCTATTAAAAAAAAAAAGAAGAAGAAAACAATTTATCCCTTTTCCATTCAATTGACTAAAGAAAAATATGAAGTAGAGCCTACAATAATTTGAAAGGTGCTGCAAAATTGACAAGATACTAAGTAGTTCTTATAACCTTATTAGAAGCAAAGCTAAGGAACCAGCAACAGACCCTATAAATATTAAAACAAGAACAAAATTACAAATTTCCAAGAATTTTACCTATATTTAAAAGCCAGCAGGCACATACACCTGAAAATGGAAGCTCTATGTTTATGCCACATTTAATTTCCATTTAATTGCCAGAAATTTCTCTCTCATAGTACACCTGGGAAAAAGAATTGAGATTCCTCAAAAGATAAAAAACATATTCTGGATCCTTCAGGTAAAGTTCCAGTGATTGTCATCCAGCTCTGGAGATGGGGCAGCTCCTGCTCCCACCTGCCAAGGGACAGGTTTTGGCCTGCAGGAAGGGTCTATGCAGATCCTGCTACATCCAATACCAAGTAATTTCAAAGTCTGACACTGAGGTGTTATAATAAAATTAATTCGAAAATTAAGATAAAGTAAAAAATTTCCTACTTTCTCCACTTCTTTCCTGATAATTAGAGCTATTATCACTTAATCACTACTATTAGCATTTCATTAGCACATATTCTGTTACCAGACTACGCCTTCCAGGAGTATGTTCTCTTTTTCTTCCTTTCTTTTTCTACCTTTTTTCCACAGTGACTCTTGCCTTCGTTTCTGAAATGCTAAGTTATTTTACTGCATTCTTTCGGGAAGATGTTGAAAATATTATTAAAGAGTTACTAAATATCATTAAAGTAAGCATCAATAAAGAGTTACCTGCCACAAACAACAAATATTTCAATTCAATTTGTAAACAGAGCTTGAGTTGCATAAATATAGAAAGGTACTTTCCCTTCTTCCTATAAAACAAACATTTGATATCTATTTTGCTTTGTTTGCTTTCTTTTTTGCTCTCTTTCTCATGCTAAAATAAGTATCAGTCAGATTTGTTTGCCACTGGTACAACAACAACCAGTGTTATTAATATAAAAATGGTCCCTTGATCCATTTACAGCATGCCAGAGGAAAAACAAGCAAACAGAAAACCCCAAAACAATCCCCACCAAGACCCACAAAGGAGTAAACAGATAGATCTTGTGCTGATGAAATGATCCATAATATGCTAAAACCTGCTTCAGGCTAAAACCAGTCCTCATTTCATTAACACTCTCTGCTAATCAATGGATGATACCAATAAATAGCAATTTCTCCCAGATAGCAAAAGAAAGAACAGAAATCCCAAACAGAGCTTGCTGAAGTGGGAGCTATATAAAGAAAAACTTGAAAAGGACCTCCTGGGCCTGCCTTATTTTTAACTTTATTCTGTTTTTTTCCATGACATTCCTCTCAGGATGTGTGGTGGATTGTAGTTTGGCTCCAGTTGTGAAAAATGCAGATGCAGGCCAGGACTGAGCTGCACCATTACCAACACTCATCCTCATTTCTGCTGCTGTCACTGGCACCATCGGGGCTTGTGTGAGCCCTTACCCTGCAGCTGGCACCGAGAGGGAGCCAGGTCTCCTACAATCTGCTGCAGCTCTGGGATCTGCTGAATTCCAATGAAGAGAAGGGGCCGAGGGCAGACAAGAACCCCCAAAGCAGCCAGAGCTCTCCTGCCCGCACGGGCAGCACCAGGGGGGCAGTGGCGCCCTTTCCCTGCCCCGCTGTGTGCCTGACTGCTGTGGAAAGTGATGGATGTTCCTGCCTGCTGCTGACAAGCAATGGTACCGAAATCTAAGCGTAGGTTGTAATAAATACATCTGAGAGAGAATACAGACTTGATCTCTTTCTCTTTAAAGTACTTGAGACATGCTAAAGCATTCAGAAGGCAAGATATAATTTTCTGTAGGAAGCACACTTTGTGGGGAAAAAATAGTGAAAGTGTATACTTTTCAGGGAAAGTATAGCTGTCTGATCTGGAGTTCATTTCAAGCTAACTTGTCTTCACACTGAAAAAGAAAATCCCTGCCTTTCACATGCCATTTCTGATGGCAATTTTTGTCTCTTAGTGGTTTTTAGCAAAGTGGAATCTGGCAGTGAAAGAATGTCACGCATCTGCCAAGAGGCAAGATACTGAAGAAAAGGAAAAACCTATGAAAAAGCTTTAGAGCTTATTTACAAGTCATAATGATAAGACCTTTCCTCTAGAGGTCCCCAGAGAGTCTATCACTGATACTTCTTAATGTATAGAACAAAATAACATCATTTCAGGCAAAATGAAATAACAACTGATTTTTGTCTTGGATTCCCCACTGTACAACCTACACTACAAAATATTTCAAGTAATAAACAAGGGAATAATATAAAGATGTCTAGAAAAAAATATATTATTTGATCTTTCAAGGAATCATGTTCCAAGGTATTAATAGAACTTCAAATACAGTGTTTTTTTTTTTCTTTTCATGCCTCTATTTTATCTAGAAGACTTGCTTGCTCCATTCTGTAGTTTTCTTCCTCTTTTCTCTTCATAAAACCCCCAAATAAACAAACAAACAACCCCCCTCTCCAAAAAAAAAAAAAAGAAATCTTTCAGGCAATGCAACTCTCAGTGAGTTAACAGAAGTTGCAGTTTACTTGAATAGGATGAGGAGAAATATTATTTTAAAAATAGGAACTCTACCGTTTTTAATTTTCTTTTTCACTGAAAAAGAACATTTTTTAACAGCACATCAAGAATTACAGTTCTGTAAGGGTAAATATAAACATCTAGCCATGACATCAAATTTCAAGGTCCTCATTCTTGGCAGAATAATTTTTTTTCTCAGTTTTGTTGTGTTGCTTGACACCTTCTAGATGCTGAAACACCTGGTTTGCTAGATGGAGCTGATGAAAACAATTGAAAATATGACAGAACACCCAGAAAGGGAAGAAGGAATTAATAATTAATTTTTTAAATCCAAAGTGACTGAGATGGAAACTGCTTTGCAGCATTTGAGGTGAAAGAAAATACCGTAGAAGTGGAAAAATGACACAAAGGGTTGAAAATGCTGCTCAGCTTCACATACAGCATAATCCATTAAATGACAGTACATATACATATATATGTTACATGCAGAACTTTACATAATGTCCTTAATGACTAAAGAATGCCTTCCTGTATCTGCAGATGCCCTATCAAGACAGGTCATAGAAATATATTTCATTTCTGTTACTTTGAGGTATGAATGTAATTATAATTACTTACTGATATTAGCGTGGTTTTAACCTCTCAAAATAAAAGAAATAAAAATTAGACAAGGGCCCATTCTGAGGAAACAAAGAATGCAAGCAATGATTAAGTTTGTAAATACTATAGTAACTATATACTACACTATAGTAATTATATACTATAATTCCTTTAAAAGACATGTCAAGTTTCCTAAACACAGCTTGAGTTCCTGCAAACTGTAGGGATGAGAAGATAGCTCAATAACCAGTAATTCAGAAGTTAAAATTTTACTGTGTCTGTGATCCCTCTCACTACTTGATTTGCCAGTTGTGGGCATTTATGAGAGAGCAGTTCCCAAAACACCTGAATTTTTACAGTTGTCTACATGCAGTTTGTTTTATCCCACTCCTTCAGTGGAAGGCTGTACAGCGCTCTATGAAGGCTATGCAGTGGCACAGACTGGAGTGGAGGTCAGAAGTAACTGTGGTTATGTCTTTAAAGCAGAGATTTCTTTCCTCCCCTGCCATGGCCCAGCCAGCCGGTGGGCTGCCAGGTCTGGGATTAAACCTCTATGGGGAGCCAAAGGGGCTTTTCATACATGGAAATCCTCACCAGCACTAAACCAAACAAGGTAATGTTGAGTCAGAAGCAGTGCATACATACCCTTCCCACTCTTCAGAAGAGAGAGCCAGGGTTCCCACACACATTCTCCTTCATAACTCATCTTAAAGCCCTTTCTCTTGCTCCAAGGCTGTGGTTAACCATTTGTGTGCTAGAAATGAAATCACTTTTGTTCATGTACCAGATTTTCTGGAACTTAAACAAAAGTGCCTTGGACTTAAAAAGAAATATGTTTTGAAGATAGCTTCCACAAGGTAATTACCTAGAATAACTATGAGCACTGAATGCATAATATGCGTTAATGTTATGTTTGATTACATAATGTTGATTTTTCTAAAAATGTTTGAAACTTTGGCTGTAAAATATAGGAGTAATTAAACACTAAGATAAAAATGAAGTGAATTAAGAGATTTAATTACAAACTATTAAAGTTAGCACATTTCTTTAAGCACAAGAAATTAACCCACTAGTAACACTAAAACTTTATAAGTGTCACACTGTATTTCATCATTCTGCATTCGCAGTTTGCATCAATGACAAGGTACGAAGAGTATTTTCCCTCTGCACAAACCTTTCATCTGCACTCCTTGAGGGTCTTTTGCAGACAACATGAATTCTTTTATGTGTATTTCAGTTTTATATCTATAGCTGACTGAAAAAAAACTAAGCTGGAGCAAATAGTAATGGTGTCTGTGCATACTTTCCTGACTGAGAGAATTGAAGCCCTCTTTCTCTCCTGGATTCATCCTGCTTGAGAGGCAACTTCCAGGGTGGAAGATGCATTTTTCCTTTTGCAGGGCAGCAGGGAGATTTGAAAATACTGACCAGGCATAGCAAAACTGGAGTACCAGGCATTGCAGTCTCCTGCAAGCTGCTTTCCCAGTGAGGAAGAAAAACTCTTTGAAGCCTGGACGTAGCACAGGATTGCGACCTATGAACAGGAGATTGCAGCTGCCCTGGACAAATGGCAGCTGCATGTGCTGTATTTCACTATCAATCTGCACTATGGGAGATCCACACTTATCAGCAACCCATAGCAAAATCGACCTGACAGCTAGCAAAGTGGCTTGGTGGTGACAAAGAGGAAAGCTTCTGATGGAAACAAACAAGAGATTTACCTCCACAAGGGAGGGGAGGAAATGAACACTTTTTCAGAAGTGGAAAGATTGAGATTGAGAATAACAAGACTTTGAAGGAAAATTTATACTCCCTACCTACCTAGGAGTAATAAATCTAAAAACAGGTGTCATCTCTGACATTCCCTCCACCTCACATGGCTTTTGTGGGAAGTTCTGGTAGATTGTTACCAAGAATTTCCATAATCCTTTATTCAGATGATGTGAACCATCACAGAACCATCTGTATTTCTTCAATTAGTGAAAATCTTCCACAATGGCCAGAAGATGTTCCACATTGGATGTTGCAGGGTATGTTTCTGTATTTGTTAGTACTGAAGGAACATTATTTAATTTTTTTCCCCTTTCTCTGATGTAGGCTGGGTAGCTTGTGGGAAGGACAATAAGGTAAAAACCAGATGGGTATGCGCAGGGAAGCTGGAAAAGATGTAAATGAACTTTACTGAGTTCAGTAGCATAAAGATAGTTACTAGGTAATTTTTCTCCTTCTGTCTGCTCTTAGAAAATCATATACAGCCCCACAGGCTTTTAACCTCCCAAGCAGTGGAATATGTTACTTGGAAACAATCAGTCATTCACACAAAAATAACCTTTCCATGCCTGTCACCAATAACCATAATTCTGTGTAAAAAAAAAAAGCCCTGAGGTGCTATCCTTCATCTACTTTTCAGCATCATTCTCTGAACCTAAATGTATATTTTCTCTGTGAATTCCTTGAGGGGAAATATTTTGAGTCTTATTTACAGTTAAGAAAATGCAGTGGTTTAAATTTTAGGTCTATTTAACTTTTTGTTGTAAAATGGAAGAAGTATTAGCACTTGTCTGCAAGAGCATATGAACATTAATAGTAAATAAAAGCTCCATAAATTGCCATGATTAGAACTAAAACCAGCAAATGAGTGCAGGTGGGCTGCTTTTTTTATGAATAATGAAAATTTGAGTTGTGTTTTGAGTTTGAAGCAAGTATATTGACCCAAATCTGTGCCATCCATCTGTTTGATGCCAAACTGAGTTTGAAATTGTTCTTTCTACCAATGTTTGCCATACTTTTGAATGCTAAATTCCACTACAGAAAATTGAAACCAGCTGTGCCTTCTTTCATCTCACCCATATGCTCTAAAATCTTTGCCAAACAAACTCCATAGCTTTTCCTGGTAGGATGTCTTCTTTCCTGTTGTTCTTTTGAGCAATGAAACAGCTATCAGAGCTGGAATTTGGATGCCATCAGTGACTGGATTAACATATAGAGGAATTATCTGTTGGGCACTGCAGGAGCAGCATGGCCTTGATCAGTGAAAGTACATGGGGTGAATGGAACGGCAGCACATGAAACACATGGCAGCATCGGCATAGCTGTCTTTTGTCTGCACTGCTGGGTAGGTTTCACAGCAGATTTAGATCCTGAGGAAAGCCAAGTGGTCGCTCAGAGAGGTTGTGCTGTCTCCATTCATTATGGGTGTTCAGGACACAGCTGGATAAAGTCCTGATTAACCTGATCTGGTCTCAAAGATGATTCTGCTTTGAGCAGGAGATTGGACTAGAGGCCTCTTGATGTCCCACTTAACCTGAATTATCTGGTGATTCTGTGATTCTGGGATGGATCTCTAGCCATGCTTGGGGTATATTCTTTGCAACAATAATAGAAAGGACATTTATGTGGCCAAAATAGCCCACTGATAACCATTTTCCTGTCTTTTCTGGCACAAAAACATCCGTAACTTCAGAAACAACTATGGTCTATTTTAGTATTAAGATATGTAGAAAAGCTAAGACCATGTTGACAATGGAACAGACCATGCAAGAAGCATGGTCATGCAGCAGAAAAATATCTAGCTGCCTCAGTTTTTACTGCTATTCTCATATAGATATTGCAGCCTACCGTGGGGTCTGTGAAGAAACTGTTTCTACTGAGGTAAAGTTTTGCTCTGAATCAGGAAGAGACTAAAGGCTGAAGATCTAAACAGCCCTAGGTTCTAGGATACAAAGAGAACAATCTTAAATATGTTTCAGTTCCAGAAGGTTTTGAAATGTTTTTATGTGTTTCTACCAAGGGTTACAAAAAAGTTCCCATCATGATAAGGACTCAAATCTAATACACTTGTACAAGTTGACAGGAGTTTCAGACTGAGAACACTGAAGGTCAGCAGAGCATGTTCCTGCCAGTGTAGGACAGATTCTGTGTCATCCCCAGCCCTTCTCAAGCAGCTTGGTGCCACAGTTGCTTGAATTCTGGAAGGGCCTTTCTCATCTGCTACCTGCACTGAAAGTTTTCCTGCAGGCAAAAGCAGCAGCTCTCATAGTTCAACCTAAATAAGTTTGCTCTGTCACTAATAACATACCCTGTATCTCACAAATTGAAACAAAAGAAAATTTACAACTAATATTCATCACCGACAAATATTCACCAGCAGGTTAACTTCTGTCGTTTGTTCTCTGAAGGCAGTGAATAAAATTACCTTGTCAGCATCTTTTTTTTATTTAGAAGTGCACCTTATGAGCTTCTGTAGAAGTGAGTTAAAGCTTAGCTAGCTAGCATGAGTCTGAGTAATGGCTTTCTTACTACAACTTACTTTAGTCTTCATAGTGCTACATGTTCAAAGAGAACATCAAGTACAAGAAATTCTTATGGAATTGGGTAACAGAATTGTGTCACCTACCTTTTTGATCTCATTTTCTTTTCAGAGGATAAATATTTTTTCTGCTGTTGCCCTCCTGCAATATGATATCCTTTGATGATAATAGGATTTTTCATATAGTCAGACTATGTGATAATTGAGTGTATACATTGAGCATTCTGCACCTACTAGAGGAGAAGGGAAGTGGGATGAATTGTATCTAGTGGAAAGGCCTCTTTGAGGAGACAAAAAGTTTTTGTAACTAAAACTTCAAGAAGCTCTTCATAAGGAGACATGCCAATTTGTTTAAGTGCAAATTATTGGAAAAAACAAAAAGTGCCATAATGACCAAGCTGAAATGCAATGCTTTGCAATTTGTTTTGACAGTGCCCCAAAGGACCAAATAAATGAAGCTCAGAAGAAATTAATTTAGAAGAAAATGTTAAGTTTAATGTAGGGCACATTGGCTAGTTTTCGTGCTGAGAAAAAGGGAATTAAAATTCTGGGCTCCTTTTCCCAATAATATACCTTTCCTAAGCTATTTAAATAAAGATTTTACTAGGGTTATTCTTACAGCATTATATTTCACACCTCTCAGTGGCTTAGTACATCCAGTTAAATCATCTGTGGATTGTAAAATTTTCAACACCAGTGCAAGTGGCAAAATCAAACCTCAAAACTATTTGGACTACAATTTGTAGTAGTAATTTTCAAATTTGTGGCACTGTTGGCTGTAATCAGATGTTATTGATAAAAATAAGTTTAAGCCAGATAATGTGATTTAAATAAACAGTAGAAATAAGTTGGATACTATGTTTTTAGCATAGGCACTTCCATTTTCCCAGTCCCAATCTTCTTCTTTTTAGCACATGCAAGAATTAAACAAAATGTTCTCTATATTTCATTTTGAGTAATGGAAAATCCAAGGCTTTTCAGAGACTCCTCTTAAAAATAACACCATAACCTGTAAATAAATTATCCTCTCTCACAGAACTGCTATGTGCTTTCATAAGGGAATGTTGAGTACTTTCCTGGAAAGCTTTTTAGGCATCAGATCAGAACAGAAGACACAATTGGCTCTTTGTAGCTGACTTTATTACTCATTTACTACTTCCTCATTATGTTTACAGGATTATATCTGCTTCTTTTCATTCATATTATTTTATTATTTTTATTTGACAAATAGGGCAATTTCTCTCTTTCTTTTCAATGTCAATCTTATTTGTGTTGTTTGTTTCTGCTTCTCTCCCTTCTCCCTGTGACTTCTTAACAGTGGCCGACATTCCTTGCCTTCATCAAGCAAGGAATGTTTTCTTGCTTCATCTGTTTCTGTATTTCAGAACTTGAGTTTTACTTTTTCCTGGTTTCCTTCACAAGAGTGGAGCAGTGATCACTGCTCACAGGAGGACAGTACTGTGGGGCTCTTTGCTCTGCTGGTTGCCTGAAGGACCCATTTGGTACCAATGACCTGCAGCCACTCACCTTATGCTGTAGATGTTCAAGGAAAGCACACAGTAAATGCTTTTTTCCAGTGGGATTTTCTTCCTTTTGAAAAATCTAAGACTCCATCCAAGGAAACAATCAGCAATGTAGGCCAAAATAACACACAGACACAGAACTACTCATAGGTGCTGTTGCTGTGCACAAATGTTCTCCCATGACACTAGAGACAGTCTTTGGATTTTCTTCCAAAAGAAATCTTAATTGAGAAGTAAAGCCCGAAGACCTGCTACCAGATTTTTTTTCATTCTCTCCAGTACAAGTCATTTTGTGGCCACAAACTCCTGTAGAAAGACAGAAGCAAAAAAATAAGGAGCCCAGATGTGTGTTGAAGTTTCCCCATATGTCAGAGAAGATAATGTTCATTCTCATAATGCCAAACTTTAAGTAAATCTGCTTCTCAGACATCCTTCTTTTGTGCCCTCTTTCAAATCTGCTATCCATATGGATAGAAGTACAATACCAGATGGACAAGTGAAAATACTGTTGAAAATTTGACCACCCATATGTAAAAATTGTACCAAAAAAAGGCTAGCTGTGTTTTGATAGTCCTCATCTCTCATTTATTCAGATGCTCATAAGTTAACCCTCTATTTCAAAACCAGAGTGGTCATCAGGAGAAATTTTATAACCAGTCAACACTCAGGTCACAGCTCTTATATTTCCCTTGCAATGTGAGGGGATGAATGTCACTGTTTGACATTCTTCAGCTGTGTCACTAGTAGTTTAGATATAAGGATTAAATGATGAAAGAAGGTGAAACTGTTGTTTAGTTTAATTTGTGTCATGCTGGCAAGACTTGGGGTTGCATTTTTCATTTCAAGCTCAATATTACTGTGTAATATGCCCAAAGTAACCCCATAAGTTCTGAAACAACAGAAGACTAGCTTGCTAGGCTTTCATGCCCTGAGGCCCACAGCAGTGAGTAAGTGTTAGGTAAAGATGAAGCCGACACAAGTAGTGTCTATTCACCTATTTTCAGAACAGTCTGTGGAGTTTTCTGGAAATTGGTGCCTTGCTTTACAGATGGCAAACTGAAAACAGACCAGTAAGCCGAAATATAAGGACTAACAGTAAGAGTAGACACACATAAAGACATTTTATCTAAGAATTGAGTCCAAAAAGCTGTAAGAATTGCTAGTGCCATTAGCAAAACCAAAAAGATAGAGTGAGAAGTGGTATTGAGGGCTTATGAATTACAGCAGATTTTCAAAACTGAACTAACTTCTCTAAGCACATTTTACTTCCCATAACTGATTTTCAATAGTCATGTCAAGATATCTTCTTTTTCTTTTTATCTGTCTGTCCCTCTATACCTCTATTTCCATATAGATAACTCCAAGAAGAGTATCTAAAGAACTGAGTAAAATTCTGCTTTTATATTAACTTTAGTAATGAAGTAGATGAGGAGTTTTGCAGTTTATGTGACTGTCAGAAAAACTCCTGGCTTCTACCCACCAACCAGAACAGATTTGTTTGTCTAGTTTGTTTTGTCTACAAAATAAGCATAATTTCTTTTTGCTGTTTTCCCCAAAATCTCACCTGTACAGGGTGATGTTTATCACTTTGAATTCAGCCCAAACAGGAACCCAAAACCATTAGACCTGAACAGTTTCTGAAGCCAAATAAGTATAAGGTAGCAACTGCTATAGTTCTCCTAGATCACCCTTTAAAATCCTTTTCTTCTTAATTAAGCCATTTAAAAATAGAAAGAAGGAATACGCCATAGAAATGTACTACAGCTTGATTCCTGACTGTGAGATTTGCTTTCAAACTACATGCAATCAGTTTGAGTCAGGCTGAATCTTATGAGCATATAGGATTGAATGGGATTTCTCTGTATTAAATTAATAGTATGAAAGCTATTATCAGGAGTTGAAAACAAACCCAAACTTTCTGGCCAGCCACAAGATGAAGTTAGAAAATAAGAAACAATTAAAACCAAGCAAATCAGCCATGTTCTCATTAAAGTCAATGGACAATTTGTCATTGGCCTTGGTAGGAATGGGATCTGTCCCAAATTCTTCACTTGCACAAGAAAAAGGAAACTGAAATTCACGTTGACATTTTCCCACTCCTAATCTCATTTCCTCATTTTCCTCTCTCTCCCTCAAACCTAATTCTCCAGGGACCTTCTAAACAAAGTAGCTAGTATGAGTGGAGGGCTACAGAAAGGATGCGATAAGGTTCATGCAAGGCCACTTAAGTTTTGCTGCATCAATGTGCTGTGCTTACAGCTCACAAAACTTTGCTTTACTTTAGTCTAGACTGTGTCTGATATAAATCCAGGTATTTTGCAAGCAAACAATATCATCCTCTGACTGGCTGCTTGAGTAGATAATATTCACCTCAGTGGTAAAAATGAGAAGGTATTTTAATACCTATTTTAATAAAGCACTGGGGGGCAGTGTGATATAGAGAAGCATACATTGGCACAGCTGCTCTGCCATCTGCCCGGGGTGTCACTTCCAGGAGGGACTCACAACTTTATCTGGGAGCTCTGCTGTACCTCCTTGGAGAACTGAGAGTATGAGCATGTGCTCTGCCTCTTCTGAGAGGATGAGACACTAAAAAATAAACTATGATGTAATGTTAAGAGAGTCTGACAGTCTAAAAGGTTTGACTTACCATGAATGTGCTCTGAATAGGTGGATGCTTGTTTCTCTGTAGGCCCATATGAACTGTGAGAACAAAAGCATTAGTCTCTGTGCTTAGGTCTGTGACTGTGTCTGGAAAGAAAAGCAAATCTTTTCCATTATTTCTGAAGTGTACTTCTTCCTGACAGTAGAGTAAGAAGAGTGGTGTAAATTATTATCAGCTGTTGCATGTTTTCTACTTGGGTTCATCTTGTTTTTTGTTTATTTTTCAGTTTATTATTTCTTATCTTTTACAAAAGTAAGCAAGCAAACTAATCGACTTTATAACATCAGCTAACCTGGAAAGCAAACAAAAGAGCTGCACACACAGGGGAAAAAATACACAAACAAAACATTTCCCAGAACGTGCTTATGTAAGTTATTGATTTTTCTTTTTAACATCAGAGGGTACTGCTATTCTTGTTGACCTTTTAATTCAGAAAACTCTCTCCTGTAGGACTATACTGGAATTTCTAAATTATTCAAAGAAATAATGGAAACCTGGTGGTTTTTTGAGCAACCAGAATGTCTAATGCTGAGGTTTTAATTATGTAATTGAAAGCAGTCATTCATAAGCATGATCGTTACAAACTTTTATCTGAAAAGAGTACTCTGAAGGGATTACAGTATTAATTAGGCCTATCAAAAAATTCCCACATTGATTTTCTAGTTTAAGAGTAGGGGAATTGTTACTGCTCTAATAAGGAAATTAAGGCAACCTAGAAATGATGTTGAAAGGTAATTTCCCTTAAGGTATATTAGAAGAAATTCTCACCTTGGGGCTCTCTACATGACATAATATATTATGCAATGTTTCAACTTGAATATGAAAGGCAGTACGGTTACAGTTCCAAAGAACTCTTTCATGTGGTGCATTGTTTCTAGTCTTCAGACAAAGGTCATATCTTCAATCAGTCACTTTTTCCCTACAGTGTATCCAAAATAATTCTGATAGCAAGAGTTGTGATCTCCTCTGTCTCATGCCCAATAGCCCTGCTGTTATTAACTCCTTTACAGCACCCATAGTTGCACCTTTATTTTCCAACAAACAGATAAATCTGGGAAAGGGCAGGAAGTGCTGAGAGCAAAGCTTAACTCCAAAAAGAACTATGATTCCATAAGGCTTTCCTGGTGTATGTAAGGCTTTCCTAAATAAGCCAGCAATGCAATGAAAGTGAACATGCCTCTTTTTCCCAATTTTTTGTTTTTGAGAGCTTCTATGCAAAATCAAAACAAAACCAAGAAGCCTAAGGAAATTGCAGGTCTCTCTATGACATTATCACTACCTTTGTGGTAAACCTGTAAGGAACGTATTCAAACTTGACTCATACAAAATAGACATTTTGGAAGGCCTTGATTTCACAGTCAGGCCATACTCCACACACAATTTTAATTGTCTTTTGCTATTTAAACATCTTTTATATAACTGCATATAAGTATATAAAGATAGAATGTGTTGTCATATACATGCTGTATGTGCCAGAAAACAGGCTTCGTATGGAAATGTACATGGGGTTAAAAAAGGATACTGTCCTCCTCTGTCTTTTATGGAAAAAACAGCTGAATGCATAAACTGTGATGATTAGCCTATATTCTGTAAGGTGCTGGGCAAAGATAGAGGGAGGCTGTAGCCAGCAGAGACAGAAAGATATTCAGCAGCACTAAGTTAGGGGGTTTTGGCATTCTCGATATTAGTGGCTGGCCTCATATTTCTGAATAATACCCAGGAACCCACCAAAGGAGAAAAGAGATACAGCAAACACTAATTAAATGTGTGTTCTCTCTCAGACTAATTAGCACACATAGAGGTTAAGCCCTAAAGAATTAAATGTGCAGCTTTGAGAGTACAAGAGAAAAATATAATGAAAAAATCCACATCACTCTCATTGGAAAGTGTATTTGCTTCTGCTCACTGTGGGTTGATGATTCAGTCTTCTTTCCTTTTCAGCACACATAAAATCTGCAAGGAAAATTCATAGCCACAGGTTTTCTTTATTTTGCCTAAGAAATGCAAGGGAACCTGCAAGACACATGTGCCACTTCACCGAGTTCCCTTGAAAGAAGGTCTTTCAGATAGTCTGAGAAAGTAGCACTTACTGCCTCTAAATTGCATAGACGACAAGGTTTTTTTTCAGAGAATAGATCATGACCTGGGATTTGGACAAAGTGACTAGTATTCAGACAGCAACATTAAAGTGGTATCTTGAGGCACTTCAGTTTTTTAGCTCTCAATTTCATTTTCTAAAGCCACTTCAGATGAGAGCAATCAGACTATTTAAAATGGTTATTGTTATTCTATGTTATTTTCCAAGATTCAAGCTGGGGAGAAAATTCTAATCCTGTCTGTAGGATTTTTAAGATTGAACTTTCATGACCTCTGCATGCATGTTCTTATAATCTGTGCTGATAGACTTCAAATAATCTCATTATCTTTCATATCATGTAAACACACATAACTTATTACTTCCCCACCATCAATCTTTCTCAACTTTATGTCTTTACATCTATCAGCTCCCTTCTCTTAATGGAAACCAAGGTCTACACCCTTGCATATTTTTATTTGCATTCAACTATGATACAGTATACAGAGTAAAAAGGTGGTATGTTTTCCAAGTGGATACCTTTAGGATATTATAAACCACAAATTTTAAAAAGCTTTTTAATAATACTAAATACTGATAATGTATATTATTTGCTCTGAGGACACACATATAATTATTGAACTTAACCAAGACCCTCTTCTGTTGAGGAGCCTTTTGTTGAAGTAGCCAGCAGTAGGCAAAGTGTAAGACTCCATGAAGGTACACATAGGGAAAATTAGGACCATCCTCGGCATCTTCCCTTGTGGTCTGCCTTTACACATTTTCAGTCTTGCTCTGGCTGGGCTCTTCGCCTCTCCGTTGTCTGAGTTTCAGGTCCCCTGACTCTGATGTTATAAGTGTTTATCTAAGCCCTTTGTCTTTGCTTTGCACCGGACCAAGGAAGTTGATGGTGCAAGGATCTTGCAAAATTTATGATTCCAGAGCTGGTAAGGTGTCTAAGAGTAAATCAAATCCATCTGGCTGTCCAAATCCATTTTCATTATTTCCTTTCAACACAGGGGATGGGACCTGGCTGTTGGTTTAGGAGGCACCTTTCAGTATTTTCTACGCACTTTGGTGTTTGTGGACAGCCTAGAGACCATAGCCAACAGTACTGTGGATTGAGATGAAAACTCTATCTAGCAGTCATGGTTGAGAGGATTATCAGTTATGACTATGCCAAAAACTTATGCCTCCATCAAGAAACTTCAAATAAAAGTTTTAGGCATAAGAATGTCAGTGATATCAGATATGGTTGTCCCAGATCTATCACAGTGGCTCTATTCAGAGAGTGTCTTTGAAGAGATATGTTACTGATTTCTATGTAGCCAGTGAAGGCAGATTAAGTTCTCCACTTTTATATATATATATATATNACCCATCCTTATTTCCCATCACAGCAACTGAGTGGATATGAAAGAGACAAATAACATTCATTAAAGATGCATATTACAAATTACATTAGTGTTGTATATTGTTTTCTAAGATATAAAATTGATCACAAATCTCATTTGAAGGTATCCATTGACATGGAGATGTTCACTGCAGATTTTATTAATAAGTAGGTATGACATCATTACTTAAAAGAACATGTGCTACACAGTCAGATTATATAAACCTCACTGGAAGTCTAAAGAGATGTGTTAGGAAGTTGTATTATATATGCTGAGTTAAGTCGAGTAGAGCTGACAGAGGAATCTGCAACCTTTGCTTTGGATCTCCAGAGCTTCATCTGTTGGCAGAAACATCTTTCCTTGTTAATCAGACTTTAATCACAGCTATTTCATTCCAGCAGATGTTAGTAAACACACATACCACTAGACACAATGTCATAGACACAAATGATGAAGAAGAGAATGGAGAGGATGCTCTGATAGCAAGCCACATTTTTGTCAGCTGGATACTATTGTCATGAAAGCAAGTAACCCAATGAAATCCTTAGAAAGGGATTTGGTTACTAGTATACTTTTAACACCAGAGTACAGTGTTTTTAAAACCTCTTGGAAATTCTAAAAAGATTGGTTCATATTGGCCACTGAATTTCATAATTCTTCAGCATCAGAATGTTTTTCCTAATCTGATTTGATCTTTATCTTGCTTCTTATTTTCCTCTTGTTTTCCTCTCTGACTTCCTTCATATGTTCTCCCCTCTCTTATTGGATGTGAAGGAATTACAGGGTTCAGTTTCTTAACAAGGATCCAGAGAAGTGAAGCTGTAAAATGGAATTACTATTTTGGCAGCCAGGGCAGTCATATTTCTAGATATGTATTATCTAAACATATCTGCTGGGATTCTGAATTAAATGGTATGGTAGAAATACATGATCAGAATAAAGATCCCAAGCATCCCACATTGCTACCCCCTTACCCTTGCACATTGGAGGTTGGGCACCAAAACTGCTGCTGTTCCCTTTTTTTCCATTAAATCTGAACATGAAGCACTGCACTTGGCATCAAAATGATTCCACAAAGGACTTGTCTTTGTTGACCAGTTGCACTATGTGCCTAGGGATCACAGCACCACATGACAGTATTACTGAGTTTGACTCTGCCTGTGGGGGACTGCAAAATGTGTTTCACAATGGACATTTTCCCATGGTAGTGGATGAATTGACCAGGAAATCTCTCTGAAGAGCTCACTAAAGTTATTGAGGCAACCACAGCCATGACATAAGGCTAGCTTCAGATTGTACTTTTGTGAGAAATGTTGCAATAAAACTCTAGGTTTCACGAGGGTCAAACATTGGTAAACAACTGACAAACTACTTTGGTGTTCCTGTTTCCCCATGAAACTAAAAAATCTCAAACACCAAAATATGTACATTTTTTCTCTGCACTTTATAAGTTTGTGTATGTGATAGTGGAGATTCGTACTTTAAACTGTTGCTTCTACATGGACAGGTTAGAGAAGTATTAATATGTGTCTTTTGCCTATGAACCTTTTTAATTCAAATGCATATATCAGTACAGGACAAAACAAAATATTTTGGTAAATATGACCAGAGATATAAGTAAGGATCTGGAAATCTATTGACAGTGGAGAGAAAGAACATGACAAAACAATCTCTCTGATGGAGTATACTTTCTTGAAAATCTCACTTCTTCCTTGTGAAATCTTGATAGTAATTTTGATTGGGAAAAAAAAAAGAATTGCTTCCTATTTACATTCATTTAAAAAGTATTTCAACTGAAATGGAAAAAAGCGTTTTGATTGAGCCCAAACCAACTTAGAACCATTTGTAAATTTATTCTCCGATTGCCTTTACCGTGCAGTGCACTATGTTTAATTACATATTTATCTTGTTATGCTGTATTCTTCTGCCCATTATTTTAGTTTTGGGTTTTTTAGTGACCTCAAAATGCCACGTGCATGCTTTGAAAAAACATGGTGTATATATTTACATTAGCAAGAGCAAAGGTAGCATTCCATGGATAACTATGGAGATGTCATTGTGTGCAAAACACTTCCATTTCTTCATAGCAAAACCAATTCCTTGTGTGCTTCAATAGCAAAGGAAGGCTCGCCTGCATATGCTGTGCTCTTGATGCCTTCTGAGCTTCGGTAATTTACTGAACTTTAAGAAGAGCAATCAGAGTGGTAAAGCAGCAATTCATAAGCAATTGCCTTTTAAGCAAGAGGCATAAAATTTTTAATTAGGCAATTCAGGCATTGTTTAAACTGAAGTTACTATTAGGTAACCTTCACTTACTTAATAAATCATCATTAATTCTAATAAGGAATATTTATTATTTTTGTCACTAGAAAAAAATTAATGAAATTCTTATTCAAAATTCACATCTATCTTGATTCAGTGTGCTGCAACATTATTTTAGTGAAAATATCTCTTCCTCTTGACATCCCATTAATTAAACGACCCTCTCTGCAAAACCATGATTCATGTATGCAGATCAATAATGCCATGCTTTACAATTCACTGCAAAACTACCCAGGATGCTGCTATGGCATCTGGTTTTAATAGAATAGTAAAAATTTTACATGGAGTTTGCATAACTTAAATGAATTTTAATAGTATTTTAATTGAGTTATTAATAAGTTTTCCCCACATTATCTTTACTGATACTGACAGATCTTCATAAACCTTTCATAAATAATTCTTTATGAATGTTACTTCTGCAAGATCTTCTTTTAATGAGCCATCATCTTCAGGATATCTTTCAGTATCCAGGTTGAATAAACCAATCACTCCCAAAAATCTACCAGATTCTGATTCTGTTGCAGCAAGTAAATAATTTAATTACACAAATAATACGAATTTAAATAGGTAAAAGTAGAAAAAACTGAGTCTGACAAAGTTTGAAAATTACAAAAAATCACAGCCTTCTATTACCAATAAACTTCACTACGGAAATCCTGCTGTCTTCTACAGTTTCTGAGGTAACCACAATAAAGTTATAGAAATAATAAATGTATTTATGTTCCACCTATAGGAAGGGGATTGCATCTCAAAAATTATTTCAAGAGTATTTATGATAAATGAAAGGCAAAAGCATCAACTATTAGCTTCTGATATCTGCAAATCTTTAGTTGTTATTAAACCTATATCTAATATTTTGGTGCTTGATTAATCAGTATTTTTATACTTATTAAGTATAATACACACCATGGGAAAAAAACCCCCTTCACTAAGAAAGATTTTGGCTTTGATAAATCATCAGTTTAATATGATGAGGTTGGGAGAGGAAGTGGTAATGATTTTAAAGGTTTAGATCAGAACAGTTCAGTATCTATGCAGTTTAAGTAAACCTTAAACTTCTGCTTGAAATTTTTATTAGAGTAATTTGTAACTAGCTGTCTTGCTCTGGGATGTTCTTAACTGCATCTCTTAGAAGGTTTTAAGCTTAATGATTTGAAACTGCCCTTCTTTAGCGCAGTAGGAAGACATGCAAATCTTTGTTAGAGACAATAGTTTAGGTAATTACAGAAGTTTTCAGACTTGCTCTTTAATTTGACAGGCAATTTAGAGGATGAAGAAAATATGTCACATGTGAACCCTATCAAACAAATGCTTTTTTCTCTCTTCTTCACCACTCTATGCTCTACTAATTCAACTGCAGAATGAGAATAAAAACATCCTTGCAATATCAGATTTACTGGCAAGATGTAGCAGTTCTTTTGCTCAGTGGCCTTTTCAGCTTTACGTAGAAATGCAAGACTCTTAAACAAAGCAATATTATCCTACAGTAAGTGTTTCACTGATACAGATTTTTGGCTCCATCATCAATAGAATTGATTATTCAAAGTTTAATACATGAAGATTCTAGAAATATTTCAATGAATGGAAAGTCATTAAGACCTTTATTTAAGATCTATATTTTCACAGCTTTGTTTGGAAGAGAATAGCAGATTTTTACAATTGCTAAAAAGAGGAAAACTCATTTAATGTAGACCATTAGGTATATACTTAATTAAAATGTAAAAATTTAATTGTAGCTTTGTTACAGCTTATGAAGCTTCGTCTCAGCCATTGATTCCTAACTGGATCCTGATAGATGGTAAATTTGTCTTTTCCTGTTTATAAGAAGCTGTACTCAATATATCTGACTAAAGGATAAAAAAGATGATTGACTGTAGACATGCCAATATTTAATGTAAGGTTGATTGACATTTTATTGTCTGTAAACACTGGGACTGACATTAATGACTGAGCCACAGAAAGTTATCTAGTTCTTGCTGGTTACCAAGTGAGTAAATGTGCTGATAAGCCTTCGTGGGCCATAGAAAAGGATGCCTGCTTTATTGATTTTTAAACAGAGGTTTCATTTATAATGTTTTAGACAACAGACATAGGCTTTAGATAAGATGCAGGTATAGTGGCAGGACTATAACAACAGTGCTCTAATTGCCATAGGCCCAGGCCAGCATCATTGGACATAAGATTTTTTCCTCAGAGTAATATAAAAGGTCTTTTTCTGAGCATCCAACTAGTAAAAGCATCACACATATAAGATGGGAATTACAGCATGTGCTGTGAATATCAGTGAACAAGTGAAATGGGACTGCTTTCTCTCACAGCCAAAGCAATCTAAGAGAGTGTTGGGGTAGGAAGCCTTGAGAAATGCAGATTGTGAAACACATCAGGATGTTTCTATGTGCTATAAGTGTCTTTCACCTGACAAAAAGGAAAATCATGTTGGGAAGTTCATTTGGGAGAGAAGAAAAAGCTGTTCTACAGGAAAGGGGAGTCATAGAACCCTACCCTCTAGAGGGAAAACTCCCACCAGCCTCAGTGTCATGTGCCTGCCCAGCCACTCTGCAGAGAGTCATTTTCAATAGTAAAGGAAAATTTTAAATTCTGTCTCTAAATTGCTAATAGATTCATGCATTACAGAAATAAAGTACTTGCAGGAGATAAAGTAGGAATTTCACACTTGCCACGGACTTTTAGTAAGAGATATTTCTGTTCCCTTATACTTGAGAATATGCCCTGCAGACATGAGGGCCACCTGCCTACCTGTGGAAAGCCATCCTTCACAGGTCTGCCAGAGCTCTCTCAAACACATAAACTCATTTCTCTGATTAATTTGGTCCTAATACCCAGAGTTACAGTTCCTGTCCTTTCTCCATGCCAAAGTAGATCACATCCCAAATGAATCCCAGGGATGATATTGTCACACATACAGTAACTCCCAAACTTTTAGGCCATAATTCATGCACAGCTCCCAGAGCTCTCATTGTGCCTCACAAACTGTCACAGTTCGAGTTCCCTAATTCCCACATATGCAATTTGTAGGCAATGTAGACCACTTTACCATCAAGATGTTGTAAAGAACAGCTCCTTTTTTTTACTTATAATAGGAAACTGCTGTGTACTGGATGTAACGCTGTGATACCATTAGGTGTACTTCTGTAAATTGCATTTGCTTTTACACAAATGTAACATGTGAAGAGGGATTCAGATCCCATTAAATCTCAGTTGAGAGCTGGGTAGCTCTCAACAATATAATAAACAAAATAAACAAGCATTCATTTTAATTGATCATTGTAGAAAAACATGAGATTGAGATGCGACCATCAACTCTGTGGCTCATAATGATACAAATACTTTAACACTAAATGCAGCAGCTGGGTGCATTACTTATCTTTTCTTTATATGCACCCAGCCACCAATGTTGATAGTTGTCTTCTGGCAACAAAAAAAAAATGTCCATGTCTGTGAAATGAGGGGACAGTTCCAATAGGAAATGTCATCATTACTAAGATAAAATAACAAAAAGATATTTATTTTCCAGGATAAATATGACTGGTTATGCTGGGCTGCAGCAGAATAGTCTCTAAGGCAATTTATGCTTTCACCAAATCTACATAGCTAGAGGAAAATTTCATTCACTGTGACTTGCAGGAAAAAACAACAGTCAGTGTCACTTAAAAGTAATGGATTTTTGAAACTACTTAAGCCTTTAATTTTTTTTTTCTCATATGTACAAAATTAATCTTCATTTATTTTCATGGGAAGTCAGTGCAATGGAAGTCAGGTTTTGAGAAATATTACCAGGATGTAACAAGCTTAAATTAAAAAGAGAATGCTGTATATAGTGTGGAAGTTACAATACTACTACTGTTACTATTAATGTTGTTGTTGTTGTTGTTATTATTATTATTATTATTATTATTACCCTGGATCTTTGGAACTGAGGTAAATTCAGTCATTAAAATAATTTTTTTTTGTCAGTGTGAGTGTCTGAGTTATGTTTGCCATAGGATATTGTCAAAGAGTCAGGAGAATTTTTTTTCATTTCTGCAGTGCATTTAAAATAGTTTTTTTCGCAAGGTTCAAAAGACAATTTATTTTACACTGAAAAACAAATAGACAATGTGCTATTAAAAGGCGGAAACAGAAAGAATAACTGAATTCAGCAAATTTTAAACCTCACTGTAATCCTGCACATTAAACAGCTCCCTGTTTGCTGGATGGCCTGTGAAGATGAACATAAATGCAACTACAGACCAAGATCTTATTAACCACAGCCTAAGCAACTGCAAATATAATGCCTGCAGTAACTGCTCCCTGTGCACAGCTGTCAGGAGATATAAATATGATGTAAATTGAGTGTGAGAGGAATGGCAGGACCTTGATAGCAAAAGCTCTAGTCAGTCAGCTGTGATTCCTCAATAACCATAGCTCTTGGGTGCTGGATTGTCCAGGTGATCCTGATGTAGCTCTTAGGTTCTCCTGTGGGAGATGATGATCCCTGCAGGAATACATCCCTTAATATATTGGGAAAGTCAATGTTTGAATGGCATATTCTTTCCATGATCCTGCTGGTGCATCATGCATATAATCCATAGAGTATAAAAATGGTTGAAAGCATTAGCTCACGATCCCACTGGAAAGTCTGTCTCCACCAGTTCTTATTCAGTAATTAATGGAAGCAGTAACCTTATTTCTTTTCTCAAATTGGTCTGCTTGTCAGTCTTTTGTTAGAAGATATGACAGTTTTGTCTTTATATGAAATCTTTAAATCTAAAGTTTCCCTAAAACTGTTCTCTAGCTTTAGAAATTTATATGTGATGCAGAGTGAAATCTTCTTTTGGTCACAATATGAGCCAAGCTGGCTGACATTAGTGTTCCCTTTGACCTTTATGATAGCATGCTGAACAGAAACACTTCTGCCCTGAAGGGAAAAGCAAGACTACCAGCAGTTTTTTGTTTGTTGTTTTCTTTTTTTATCTGAAGTGATGTGAGTCAGTAGAACATGTGTAGTATTCCCAGAAAGTACTGGCAGCAGAAGATCAGGCTTCCAGGAATTGTACTGCTTAGAGCACAGAGCTCCAGGTTTTCTGTTGTAAGGCCATTCTATAAAGTTAAAGGAGGAATTTCTTTAAATCATATTAAGATCAATAGGGTCAAAAATATGTAAAAAAACTATATACAGTTGAAGGCAACCTGGCATTCCTTGGTGCAGAGCCTCTGGGCAATCCTACCTTCTAAGGAAGAATGACTTAAACAAACAAAATTCCCCTTAATCACCACCCAGAGTCACTGTTTCAAGAAAAATAATACTTTAGCTCAGCACATCTCAACTACAAGCACTTAGTACATCACCATCTTTGAAAAATACTCGTTGCTGGATAATGAGAGCTTACACTATACCAAACATCATTTAATATAACCGTATCTACCTCTTTTAGGATCTAGCACAAGGTCCAGGCCTTTGAATTTTCTGCCAAGGACAAGTCTAAACAAGCCACAGCAGAGTTATGAGGACACTGTGACACTGAAATCTCAGCATGGGTGAAAATGAACCTTAAACAAATTTGTCCACAGGGTTGTTTTTTCTGTGCATGCCCAGCACAGTCGGGTAGGCATAGGCTATACCAAGTGTATTCATGGCTTTGCTTACTTTTAGTCAGCTCCAATATATTAATTTGTTGTCAGGAAATGAATTTGACTACCATGTCTCATGCCCACTTGCCAGTGCTCCTTACAAAATTTCTGGTTGCACCCTTGACTTCATATTCTTTAATTTAGTCCTGTTTCTCTTCAGTTTTCAGTATGCTACTCTCTTACTGTATGGCATCCTCACCCTTCTCTGCAACTTCCTAATTCAGATCATAAGAAAATATTGTTCATCTTTTTAAATTAATCAGTAGCTAATCATTACTATAACTTTCATTAACTTAAGTGAGAGCAGGATTCTTAGGTAGTAGCCACACACTTGATACACATGCAATTTTCTAGACTACCCACAAGGAATGCCCAGTGATTTGCAAATTCATCTTCCCCTTCTTTCTCCAGAATAAGCAGAATGAGTGTTGGGAAATATTTGACATCTTTTCCTCATTAATTTTTCTGCATTATGATGCAACAGTGATGTTGAGTGACAGTTTTAAACTATACCTCATTTTTCCTCTCAAAAGAACCATGACTTTCCTCTCTGCTTTGTTAAATGAACAAAGGTTACAAATACTATGTTAAAAAAGTAAAAATGTTTCATTTTTGGGTAGCATTACTTAAAAATTCATAATCATTCTCTATCATTCAACACACTTTCTTTCTGTCACCAAACTCTTAGTCATACAAGATACAGCTTAGGACACCAAGCCTTTGAAATCAGTTCATTTATGCAAAGATTTTTGTTTTACCAATGACTATTATATGTAAATCAGTACTTCCTAATACATTTAACTCCCAAATAAGCTTCATTTATGGCATCATGACTTCTCTGGAGTATAACTGGCATTGGTTCTGAGAGAGTATAAATATCAGTTTCAAATAAATGTTTTCAATTCTTCATTCTTCCTTTTTTCTTCATCTTTTTCAACCTTTCCTAGATTTGACATGATAATGGTCCTGTGAAATCTACTGATTGTAAACAGGAGAAAAGAAAATTAAGCATCAGCATTTTGAAATGGGAATTTTTAAAGAATTACATTTTTCATCTCCAAAAACATATTCACACTAAAATAAATTATGACACCCTGAAAGAATTTTTATCATAGAAGAGAAAAAATTCAAAAATGCTAAGACACCTTCCATATGTTTCCTTTCCATTCTTTATATAATTACTTTGCCAAGAAAAATATATAAATGCTATAATTATTTCCTCCATTTAAAAAGTAATACATTGTGGAAAATAAATTGATTGCTATCTACACATTTCCAACATGACTGACAGCACAGTCCGGACACCACAGCTGATATTACAGTTTTATTCAGGTTCCTACCTGCTTACCATAAAATCAGAAAGTAGTCGAGAAAATAGCTGGGATCAGTGCAATTTCTATTTTCACCTAAGTGTGATGACATCCAATTTACCCTTCCTTTGTGCTGCAAAGTGGTACGAACCAACATTACTGACACTGCATGTTGTGCCTTTGTTTTCTTCACCTTTTAGGTTCCTGTCTGGTAGGAATGAAGACATCAGGAAGGGGTTCTTCATCCTCAGGCACTGAACAGGTTCCCCAGGAAAGTGGTCTCAGCACCAAGACAGTCAGAGTTCAAGCAGTGTTTGGACAGTGCTCTCAGGCACATTGTGTGATGCCTAGGGTGTCCTGTGCAGGGCCACAAGCTGGAATTTGAGGATCCTTCTGGGTCCCTCCCAACTCAGCATATCCTATGAGTCCAGGGAATCTCTTCTCCCTGGAATTCTCACTCCCTTCTGGGAGAGGACTGAGTGGTGGGAGAGGCCATGCCAGACCTGGATGGAAACAGGCCGAACTGAAAATGACAGCCATACTCTCCAATGACAGCCATATTCTCCAGCAGGGTTGTGACTCAAACCTCTCCCTTTGTCATCTTGTCTGACAAACCCAGCAGGAATGCATCATTGCACAGACAGATAGAAAGTGCCACCATTCCAGCAGGTGCTCTCTATGTAAACTGAAAATACAAGGTGCACATTTGATACAACTCTCTTGTGTTCTTCTGAGGAGCATTGAAGGCACACTTTTGCTGTCTGTATATCAGTTTCCAGATAGGATCTACACAGGCAGGAACAGTAGCCCTGGCCTAGGGGTCGTAGCCAACACTGCAGTTCACAGTCTCCTGCAGGGAGTTAAGCCGAGCCCTAACCCCAGGTCTTTAGGCTTAATGGTCTCTATATTCCTTGTTATTTTCAGTCATTTCCTTGAAGATTCTCTGGATCAGACAGAAAAACAGAATGTCTAGATAAACAAATTATTAAATGAAATGTTTTCCAATGTAGTCAACAGTTTGCAAATTTTTTCCTCTATTTGACCAGATTCTTAGCTATTATAGAAAGAATAGAATGCCTACCTAAAATTCAAATCATAACACAAGTATTTTGGTGGGCAAGATAGCTTTGAGTGCATTTTATGTGACTATTTAGGACAGTCCTATGCTGTTCTTCCCAAGCATATGCTGAATAAAATACAAAGAGCTCTATCTTCAAGGTGTTAAAATGAAATAAATTCTTAGTGCTATTGCTTGTAATAGAAACCAAATTTTAGTTTCCTGAGATGAATCCCTCTCAAAAACCTAGTCAACCATGACTAGAAAACAAGGTCATTATTTTTTTCTCTTCTAATTCTGATTCTGAATGATACTATTACTTTCAAGCTACAGGAAACAAACCTTCACACTTTATTTCTGCTGTTGAATGGTTTGAAGGCACAAATTACCTTCCCTACATATTTAACAAAAAAAAATTTATTTCATTGAAAAACGGGTAAAGGTGAATTTGAAAGACATCTAGTTTACTGATATTGACACAAACAATTTATTGTTCAACATATTAAAAAAATGTTCGTATGCAAAATGTTTTCATTCTTAAAAATGAAAATGGGAAGCTTCAAATGTAAATTCAAAATTTAGCTGGGGAGGATTTTCCCAGAAAATTTTCTATTCCAACATGAAAAAGGTATCTTTTCTTTAAAAAAAAAAATGTATAATACTAGCATGCCATCAAAATTAAAACAGAAATGTTAAGCTAGCAGTCAGTCTTGATTCATAAAGCTGAACATAACAATTCATTAAATTACTTGTGTGTAATTCAGATTTAATTTGTCACAGATGAAATACTTCAGGCATTCATGTGACTTCAGCTTTGTAAAGATGTGACACTTAGCACAGGTTGTCCATCTCAGCCTCTTTGCTATTCAATAGAGTGGTATTGAAAGCATGTACATTTTTTGCAAGAAAACAGAGAACCTCTTTTTTGCTTCCAAACACTAGAGTTTCTCATGGATGTCAGAGGGTCTAAATCAGGGCCTAAATCAACATGGTAGATTTTTTTTTTCCCTTCTTTTTCTTTTCTTGGATGCCTTATGTAAATAACCAATACTGAATTCCAAGGGGGCAGGTAAAATTAAGTTTAATTTTCATGAGTATTTATACCAGTGAGCTTAGGGTTTCAAACATTTCCAGGTGTAACCAGGAAACAATTACCTCATGTTGTAACACTGAGAAAATCTACAGCTTCATAGTCAGAAGCTGTAATGTTTCCAAAATACCTTTATGTTTTTTTCAGAATTGTTGCTTTGACTATGCCCAATCACTGTGTAAAGTCATAGGGAAGCCATGTTGCAGTAATGTCAGACAGATGAAATCCTCTCAGGTGGCCTAGACACACACTTTCAAATCCTGCAGCAGCCACAGGGAGCAAGCAGGATCCTGTACCTCAAAGCTTGAGATCAAAACTGGTGTGATTTTCAAAGCACCACTGACATGAAAAAGCCAAATATTGAATTATAGACATCAGAAAAATTCAGAAATAACTAAGAAATAAAAATGAAGTTCACACATACCTCTTGCCATCAGAAACAGGAAGGAAAAGAAACCACACTATGCCTATTGCTTGCTATTGCAACTATTATTATTAGATTTTGAATTACTACTAGATTCTGAAGTCTTTGGACAACATTTTTCCTCTCTCTCTCTATTGTTTTACTTTTAGTTTTCACTTGTTTTGCTTTCAGACATGTGTTAACATTCCCTGGAATAGGAAGAATAAATTATCAGGAGAAAGCCCTTGCTTAATAAGCTTAAAAAGAAACCTTAAGGCCATGTGTTTTTTTGTTTGTTTGACAATTGTTAAACATAGAACACTTTTCCTCTGAAAAGTGAACTAAACCTTCAAATCCAGATGTTTGTCAGTATCTGTTTCTCTTTAATATTAGTTTAATATCCAAAGACTCAGCAGAGCTTTTAACAAGATTTCAGTGCTCCCAGCAACTGAAACCTTTGCAAATTACTCCACTGAGGCAGAACTGTGTTTACCCTGTAGCACCAGGCTCCTGACAAAATCACACGATCAGCTAGGTTGGAAAATGACTTTGAGATCAGGAAGTCCAACCTAACAACCCCATGTCAATTAGACCATGGCACTGAGTGCCACATCCAGTCTTAAACACCTCCAGGGACAGTTTCCTGTATCACTTCCCTGGGCAGCCCATTCCAATGTCTAATCACCCTTCCTGTGAATAACTTCTTTCTAATGCTCAACCTAGAACCCTGGCACAGCTTAATACGTCCTCTTGTACTGTTGCTGGTTTCCTGGGAGAAGAGACCGACCCCCACCTGGCTACAGCCTCCTTTAGTGCAGTTGTAGGGAGAAATCAGGTTTTCCCGGAGCCTCCCTTTCTTCAGCCTAAATAATCCGAGCTCCCTCATCTGCTCTTCATTGGGCTTGTGTTCTAGACCCTTCACCAGTCTTGTAGTCCTTCTCTGGACATTCTCCAGCATCTCAACATCCTTCTTAAATTGGGGGCCCAGCACTGGACGCAGCACTCAAGGTGTGGCCTCACCAATGCTGAGCATAGAGGAAGAATGACTTCCCTGCTCCTGCTGGCTACACTGTTCTTGATACAGGCCAGGATGCCATTGGCCTTCTTGGCCATGAGGGCACACGTGGCTCATGATCAGTCTGCTGCCAATCAGTACCCACAGGTCCCTTTCTGCCCATTGCTGTCCAGACACGCTGCCTCCAGCCTGTAGCACAGCAGGGGGCTGTTGTGGCCAAGCTTCAGGACCCAGAATTTAGGTTTTGTCAAACCTCATATTGTTGGATTTGGCCCATCTATCCAGCCTGTCCAGGTCCCTCTGCAGAGCCCTCCTACCCTCTAGCAGATCGACACTCCCTCCCAGCTTGGTTTCATCTGCAAATCTGCTCATGGTAGGCTCAATCCCTTCACCCATGAATATATTAAAGAGGACTGGCCCCAGCCCTGATCCCTGGGGACACCACTGGGGTCTGGACATGGCACCATTCACGACTACTCTCTGGGCCCAACTTCCCAGCCAGTTCTTAACCCAGCAGAGCCGTAGGCTGACAGATTTTTCAGGTGTGTGCTATGGGGGATGGTGTCAAAGTCTTTGCTGAAGTCCAGGTGGACAACATCCACAGGCTTCCCCTCACCCATCAGGCAGGTTGCCTGGTCATAAAAGAAGATCAGGTTAATCAGGCAGGAGCTGGCAGAAACATGTCCACAGTGACTTGGATCTGAAAGCTGAGGAGCACAGGGAAGGTAGCTGCTGGGAAAACCCTTCCCTTGCTGGGTCTGACTCACTACTCACTATGTCCCAACACAAATCCATGTAGCTCCTTTCTGAACAGCACACAGCACAGCTCAAAGCAAGCCATACATATTTTGCTAAAGTAAAAGGTCTTCTGGATTGTCATCAACATGCATTTGTTTAACAGTGAGAGCTGAACTTTCTGCTATAAATAAATTATCAATATGTTTTCAAGCAAAGTGATCATTTTTGCATGCTGACCTTGCCAATTGACAGATTTCTATGTACTGCTCTGCTTCTGTGGCGTATCGCCATGCTTCTGACCAGGCACTTATCCCAGAGCATGGTGTCTTGTCCTCCCTTGCAGAGAGAGCTCAGTTCTGTGGGTACTCACACAGCTTCCACATCTCCTCACTGCACAGATTGATCTCACCCACATCACCACTGTCATACACCAAAATCCAAGAACAGGGACCCGCTACCACAACTGCAGCTTAATTGCAGCCCTACCTCATTCTCTGAAACAATTCTCAGATCTATTCAAATTACAGTCATATCCCTGCCAAGCTGAATCAGCTACTCAATCCTCAGCACAGCGATAGCTAAGGTACCAACTGCACTCCTGTATCCAGGAAGCTCTCTGTGCCTAATGCCAGCTGTAGAGAAGCACAGTCTGTACTTTCGTTAATTTCCTGAGTTTCTGTTGCCAACTTCCATCTCTTGGAAAAGCATGAGGCAACCTTAAAATTGAAATTAAAAGGTGGAGTTTTTTGTAATATGTTACTGAGATATTCCTCAGTATGGAGGATGGCAGGACTGAAAATTATTTAAAATAAAATTATCAAGATTTTCGTCAGCTGGAGAAGTCAAATATGCAGTGCACACAACTGCAAGGGCAGAGGAAGGGCTGTTTTTTTGGGGATGCATGTCCTGCAATTTCAGTGGGAATTGTGAGCAGTCATTCAACATACCTGAAAAAATATTAAGCGTTCTAAGAGCTCAAGCTGCTTTCTGATCCTAGAGCTGATGTATCTTATCTTCCTTTTCTTTCCCTCAGCCAGTCAAAAGGGACTTCTCACCCACTCCTGCTTGATCAGAGAAAGTATCAAGCCTTCAAAATCTGCTTGTGACTGACATGGAATGTGACACAAGGTCTGTCCCCCAACAGCTTCTGCCCATTTGAAGTGTCCTTTGCAGAAGGCACTGGAAGAGAGGAGAAAGCTGCACACAGGAGTCTGCTCTGCTGAACTCTGGCACTTTATCTCAGACCACAGCCTCTGTGTCACAGGAGCTGCTTCCCAAGATTTTGGCCTCTTGACAAGTCCTATTCTGTAATGTGCACTAAATGAGTGCAGGTTTCATGACAGGAACAGCCTTTTCTAGGAATTAGGGCTAAGGCTATCAAAGTTATAATTCGCTTAGAGAAATTTGATAAGAATAATATTTTGGTCAGGTCTGCTCAGAGCTGATTTGCAGTCATGAGTACTGCAGGCAAAAATCAATTTAGATAATCTAACTTACCAGCAATGAAACTTGAGACTATATGAAAGCTAAATCTAGTCTTGTAGACCAAAATACAAGATTATGTGTCTGTGTGCACATCACTATATGTGATATGCAAGCTGTTTTTGTTTTGTTCACTTAAAAATTTAAACCCTATTTAGATGTATTTTGATGTTTTTGAAATAATTTTGAAATAATTTTGAAATAATTTAATCAAAATAAACCCAGGCCACATCAATCTGTCTTGTGCTAGGATTTTTTTTCTAACACTGTTCTTCCTTTAAATGTGAGAAAAAATATTTGTGAGGAAAATTTTAAAAAAATTATAGTCTTTTAAATACATATTACTTAAAATGTAAGTTCCAAAATTAGCAAACTCACTTCCTTCTCTGTGCATCATTTCCCCCATCTGGAAAAGAGCACTGTCTTCCTCAGAGAAACATTTTGAAATCCAAGAGAAAAAAAAAAACACTAGTAGTAATGGTACTGTCGAAGGCTCTGTTAATAATTTTGCCAAACAACAGTTTTAGTTCATCATATGGGATTTTTCAGAAACATATTATTTTATCTTACTGGAGAAGCATAGAATCATAGAATGCTTTATTTTTTTCAATATATCAGTTTGCTCAAAGCCCCATACACCTTGAACACTTTGGACTGGGCATCCTGTTCTCTGTTCCAGTGCCTCATCACCCTCACAGTAAAGAATTTCATTCTACTATCTAATCTAAATCTGCCCTCTTTCAGTCTGAAGTAATTACCCCTTATCCTATCAGTGCATTCCTCTGTAAAAAGTCCCTCTCCAATTCTCTTGCATACTCCCTTTTAGGTACTTTTCCTTCCTTTTAGGAAGGCTGCTCTAAGATCTATCTGGAGCCTTCTCTTCCCCAGGCTGAACAACCCCATGGATACATTAATAGAAAGTAGTTGTAAAAAAACATGAAAATGAACATCCATTAGAATAGAAGCAATGAGTTCATGCAGTTTAACAGGTCACACAGATTTGGTGACCTAAGCGAAGACAAAAATTCTGTGTGAAACTGGTTCAAAGTAGTGAACATATAGCTATGGTGTTATACAGGTGTTCAACCTGTTTGAATTCTGAACATTGTCATTAATGTTTTGAGAATATCAGTCTCCACCGTACATACACTGTTTTAAACCTGCTTGTGCAAATATGAACTTGTCTTTCCAGTTGTTTTAGGCATCACAGTTCTGTGTGCATCCTGCAAATGTGTCTTTGGTAAATCTGATCATTGCCATGATCTACAAATGTGCTTTCGTGGTGCATTTCATCTGATTACAAACTCTGTGGCCATTATGCCACTTTTGCCCTGTCTCTGAGAAGAGGAAAGGCACACTTGAAACTGTTGTAAAAGGCAACATGAGCATGAATCCTGTGGGACCAAAGATTAGGGGGAAAACCCTTCATTCTCAATTAAAAGGGGGAAATAAGGGCGAAGACTAAAAAGAAACTGAAACTTTGTTTGAGGTTTATGGTGCTGCCTGTACTTACCAAGGCTCTTGCTAGTCTAGTATGATACACTAAGTTGTTACTTAGTGTATCATCGTGCATTTCATTTCATGCACTTGCTCTTTGTCTCAAGGGCAAAGGGATTTTTCTAAGTAATAATGCCACTGTTACTGATCAATTGGTTCTTCTGCCAGATTCTTAATTTTTTTTCCTTAGGACATTAGGGAGGAGAGGATGACAGACAGAAACATTTCTGTCAATTTCATCTTTCCTCTGAAGCCTTGATAACTCTGTTCAAAGTTGAAAGAAAACAAGATATGAAAAACAGATCTTTATTTGTGCAGTAAAAGGTGAGAAAAATTCAGTGGGTTTTTGTCGTCACAGGCTTCTGGCTGGGTAATAATTAGCATTGACTCCATGGTTCAGAAGGCTGATCAATTGCTTTATTATATCTTTTTATAGTATATTCTATTATATTTCTATTATGTTACTGTATATTACAATAGCAAGAGCTCTCATCCCCAACTCCCCAGAGATCTTGCGACTCTCCTCTGGGCTGACACAGCTGTGTCTCTCATTGGTCACTAAATCTAAACAAGCAGATCACCTTGGGTACAATCTTCAGAATACATTCCAGATGGGCAAACACAGGAACAGAAAGAGAGATATCAATTGTTTTGACTCCTTTTCTCTAAATTCCCAGACTCTGGTCTAGGAGAATTTTCTCTCTGTTCCCTCTTCGACTGAACTGAGAGCTTCCACAGGTTTTAGCACAGTGAAATCACACCTGCTTAGGTCTGGTGTTTAATTTTTGCTGGTGTAATTTATTTATAAGCTGTATTAAATATTTGTAAAGATAGCTTCTGGTCTTGTGCTTCAAGGCAATAAAAAGAGAAAATGTTTACTCCTCTCATGATTTACCATGGGTGTTGTTTATTTAATTTGAGAAGAGCTTCATTCCACCTGCTTCAGTTGTTTGACTTATAGTAGTAGTTTCACAGCTGAAACAATTCTACTGGAGTGGTACATTTTGCTAGAATAAGTGATTGTGAATATATAATCTTAGAAATTAGTCTCAAATAGTCGGGAAAGCAGTAATTCAGATGCTTCTGAGCCTGAAGCTTTTCAAATCTCCTGGTTAGTTAGGTGAATGTCTTTGACATACAGAAATCCCCCTCCCACATATGTTCATGGATCCCCACTCTACCTAAACACCACCTGAGCCATCCCCACCCTCTTCTACCTCCCTTCTTCCCTGCCTAAGCACCATTCTCTGTTCTGCTATTTCTGTGCTTTGCACACTATCACTGAACAGTTTTAGTTCTCAGAAGAGCACTAAAAGTGGCTCGATGTCTGAACAGCCAGCTCGCTCTCTTGCTGATTTTCAGGACACACTCCAGGGCACAGGTTATTTAGAAGAATTCTTTTCTTACCAGCCCAGCATTTCTCCCAGTAGAAATTAAACCTACTAGACACAAAACCACTGGGTGATCTGGTTTATGCCGGAGTACTCAGGCTTATCCTGATAGATTGGAGGATTTACTTGGACAGCTGTCACTCTTGAGAGTCATGTCTTTCTGTGAAGTCCAGTGACATTTTTGCTCTGCAGCTGCAGCTCTCAGCATCCATTGCTTAGCAAAGGTGGACTCAATCTCAGGCACCGGGCACCTCCCTGGGGACAAGGATGTGGCCCCAGGTGGGCCAGACGTGGTGGGGCCCATGGCCAGGCAGGACAGGGCTGTGGGGAGCTGGAGTCCAACCCTGCTGCACTGTTTCTTGGGCAGGTGCTGATGGTTCCAGGGGGCTGACATGGGGTGTTGGGCTGTGGGCAGCCGTGGCCATAGCTGTGAGGCTATGTAGGGACAGGAACACCTGCAAATACCCTCAGAGTCCTGGCAGCAGGACTTTGCTTTGAGATTGTCTCAGAGTTAAGTACTCCTGAAATAAGACCTGCCTCCAGAAGCTCACATCAGAACTATGGACCCAAAAGCCCATATTTTTGAGGCTAGAACAGTATCAGCTCTGAAGTAAACACAAAACCAGTCCTAGTCACTCCTTTTCACCCCCAAAAGCAGCACCATGTAGAAAATTTGAAAAGCAAAGGCTCCCTGGAGGCAGTGTGGAAATCCCTGCCCAACATGGTCCTGCTTTGGCACTCTCTGGCCAAGGTGAGAGGTCAGAGGTGTCAGGCCTTTGAGATGGCCATGCACACACAGGAGAGCTCAGCATTTGGGTCATTACAACTTGTGTGTCTGCCCTTGGGGATGAAGCCTCAGGAAGGAGTTTGGGCTTATAGCCCTGACTTGGGCTTGGGTCCATCTATCTTGCAAACAGTTTCAAGGAATGAAAATCCAGGGGGTGGATTCTGGTGTTTTTCCATCTTGACAAATTGGGAAAAAATTTGTGCAATTAGAAGTGCTGCTATGATTTTTTCATAGATCACGGCATCCTGTGAGACTAATTAGCAAAAGACAGAAATCTCCCTAAAGATTAGGTCAACCAGAAAGATGAAAAGTTCTCCTTTTCTCTGCTTAT
Organism: Ploceus nigricollis; assembly: GCA_013399945.1. NCBI lineage: Eukaryota > Metazoa > Chordata > Aves > Passeriformes > Ploceidae > Ploceus > Ploceus nigricollis. The sequence continues at coordinate 843,385 of VXBC01012008.1, forward strand.
TTGCAGTGATTTGACTAGAAATTTATCAAATGGCAGGAAAATACAATAAGGTGAGGATGATCCATGTATTGCATGAAACCCCGTTAGTAGTAAATTTGTAGCTAATACTGTAGGTGGTCTTGGCTTTATTGCCTTGAGTTTTTTCATTTACTCTCTCCATGTATACATGCCTGGAAGTATGCCTTTCAAGCCATACTTGGTGCATCTGCCAGATGAGGCCAATATCTACCCTAAACTTGCATGGCATTATGTATTTTTCTTGAGGGGGCTGAAAATATCTCCTCCCCACCATGACTCTGAAATGAAACAAGAAGAGCCTTGCTAAAAGATAATAGTCCACAAATGAGTATGAAAGTTATTCTCTATGACATATGCAGTTTTTTACTCAGGAAAAGCTTAAATTTGATTTAGCTCAGAAAACAAATTAGAACTTACCTTTCCAAAAAGCAAGTAGGAACATCTGCAAAGCAGTGGAAAGCTGTATGGAAGCCGCAGGGATAAAGCAACTGCGCCATACCTCACAGCAGCTATAAGTGATAAAAGACATCATTCACTCTGAAAAAAACATCTTTGAGTGTCTGTCTTACTCTCATTATTCCCATCTTTCAGAATAAGGAGAAGCACATAGCAAAAGTAATTTCCATCCCCCATGAATCCAGAAGAAGAAGATTAAGATAATTTACTTTTGCCCACATTTTGTTAGATACTCATCAATGGATACGACTGTTAAAATAAACCATCATAAGAAATGCTCTAGGAGAAAGACAGCAGATAAAGCTACTCACAAATTTCCTTAACACTTTTTATCACTTACAGGAAACACATTATGAATCAGATTTGGTTTACAATTAAGACAGAAAAAAAGAAGAAAAATAGCATTGAGTTTCTTAGGAGAAAGAAAAGATAGATGGAACATGATCTAATAGGACTTCAATATTATAGAAGTACCAGAAGGCAATGAACTTTAAGGTCTTATTCTCTCGTTCCCCCTCCCTTGTTAGGGTCAACATTTGCTCATAAAAGACTATGAAGACAATTAAGAGGTTGAATCCACTTCATACTGAAATATCTTACCCTCAAAAATAGGTCACAGAAAAAAAAGAAACAAAGAACAACCCACTCCTTTTTTTTCAGAATGCATGAACATTAACTCCTATCATTAGCTGTGTTTTTGGATTTACGGATCTGTACACCACCTTGAAATTCAGTTATTCACTTAGATCCACAAACTAGCTGCTCCTCTGGTTCCATACGAGCACTTAATGACCACTCTCAAAATCTAAGTCGAATAAACAAAGTGTCTCCCTTATTGATCCTTGGCACAAAACTGGAAATAGAACCACTGTTATATCGCAACACAATAAAATTAACATCCATCTTTTCTTATTTCTCTAAGTGATTGGGATGGAGTACTTATGGGTCCTAGTAAAAACAACAGCCTGGCTTCAGATATTTCTTGTCTTTGAAACCAAACTCGTTTGCTTATTATGCTTATTATGCTTATTATGCTTATTACATAGAGATGTTGCTCAAAGTATCCATAAGTTACTAGTTTCAGTAAATATGGTTCACACTCCTTTCCTGACTCTTGAAAGTTCCTAATATAGCACATTTACCCATACTCCCATCTTTTACAAACTCAAGAAAACTAAAGTTTTCAACTTCTATCCTAAGTCAAAGAAAAACTGCTCTTTTTTGTTGAGAGCATCCATCTGCTTTGAAAAATAACTTGTAACTCAGGCATTATTTTCCTTTGCCCACAGATACATTAAATTCTTTAAGAAAATTCTTCAATCACATCAGCAGATCTTGACAATCTGAATAGGAGCAGAATTACTTCCCAGTTCTGCAGTAACTGGGTAGTATACTCCCAGTTTGTCCTTGTCAGATTTCATTTTAGACTTCTCCACTAGTCATAAAAGTAGTACTTTTAATAAATATCTAAACCAATCCCTTCCTGTAAGGCATATTCTCTTTTGTCTCACCTTCCCCATGTGCCAGTGGCAAATTACTACAAGGTTCCTATAGCAAAAGGCTGGTGAATGAGATGATTTTAAATTATCATACTATCCCAATCACACATTTTTCCTTAACTTCTTGGAGGGTGAAGCAATATCAGAGATAACACTTTTTACCTCTTTGGTCTTCATCCTTGTAGTGTCTTTGTATATGTTCTTATCTTATGTTTTGTTTCTTACTCATATTTTTCTCCTGGTTTGAAAATGTACTTGTAAATATTGGGAAGAACTATGAGCAAATAGTTTACAGTTAGATCAGAGTTTTACCTGTGGTAAAGGTTGCTTTCCTTTCTCCATAAAATCAGATCAGTTCTTCAACTACCTATTAATTAGATCCAGGAGTAGAGCAGGATTACCTTCAACCCTTGAACACGGGTCTGAGATGAGGATTACTGAACAATGCTCCAAATTCAGGAAAGACTAAAATATCCAAAGAAAGAACAGATGATGAGGTATTGAGAAATAAATATTTGGGTAAATAACTCTTAATACTGGTTACACTTTAATTTCGATATTGTGTGCAAAACAAGAAAATACATTCTTTGTAGCAGGAACCTTACATCAACAGCATAGTGTTTGATCAACTTACTCTGGCCAGTTTCACGTTCACTTCAGTCACTTCCAATGGAATTCCCACCTCCAAAAAAAAAATCTCATTACATTCTGGTTAGAAGAATGTTTGTTGGTTGTTCTTATTTATGATTTGGCTGATTGCTCTGTTTATCATAGCTTTTATGACTTTCAAAAGTTATTAGGTTGTCATTCTACTATGTTCAATCACACTTAGTCACACTTGGCTTAGCTCTATTATCTTATTTGATGCCTTTGACTCTAAATCTTCACTGGCATGATCACAGTATATCCATTTCCAAATTATCACATTAACATCTACGATTCTGCAGATTTCCTTAAAGCAAATAATTGACTGTAATCAAGAGTCTAAATATTTTTGTGCAGCTGCAGAGTCATCTGTCTGCCACAAGCTTTTTAATACAAATGTAGGAAAAGCAAACAAAAACATTTGCTTTACAAAGGGGTTTTCTCATTAAGAGCTGTTTCAATCTGAAAAATCACCAGGTGAATTTAAGCTACATCCTCATGCCAATCATAGATTACTGCATCAAAAATGGTACTGTTAATATAAATGAAACACTCCAAATACCCTGGTAAAAAAGTAAAACAAGATGAAAATTTTATAAATTTTATTCAAAAAGTATCTGTCTGTCAAATTTCACCCTCTGAATCCCTACCTCTACATCCAATCTGATTTTTATATTGTTGATCTCCTGAACTTTTACCAGACAGTCACAGCACAGAGGAGATTGGGCTCTTATTTAAATATTTGATACAATTCTAAAAGCTATTTATTTTCATCATATATGATCCTACTTGCATACCTTGTTTGTATTTAGCTTCCAAAGCATGGTTGGTAATATCTTTCTAAGTGATTAATTGTACAGACATCACAAGTACAAGTTTTAAAATCAATGTCTTCATAGATTCTTGTGTTAATGAAAATAAATTTTCCTATGATTCACATTTCTATAACTACTTATTTTTTTTTAAGTGTTTTTATTGTGTAAATAACGACAGAAGAAAATAAGGTACAAAAATAAGGTACTTTGTGCAAAAATAAGGTACTCTTCCAAACTTCATTTTAAGAGATGACTAATTTTTCAGAAGCATAGAAGAGAAAAAGAGAGAAATTAATTTGCAAGAGACCATGATGCAGATACTGGACCCAAGGACCCAGCTGCCAATAAGATTCATATACAAGGGTCCACTCTGCAATTAAAAGACATGTTTTATATGCAAAGTTGCACATAAACATTTCAAAATAAGTTTGACAACACGAAGAACTCAAAAAACTTTTAAGACACCTACTCGACACAAACAGGAAAATGCTTATGTCTTATCCAGCCAATTTTCTCAGTGTCAGATTGTTAATACACTGCATGGCAGTCTGTAAACTGATCCTTTGAATTCTTGGCTTTGTATAGCGACAGACATTTTCCTGTGTTTTTTCCATTCTTTATTTTCCACCATTTCATGTAATGGAATACTTTTAAACAATATTTTTCTGTGCATGATATGCAGAAGAGTGGTTTAGTGGATGGTATGACATCCCAAGGATCAGAGCTACATAGAGTTTCTGCAATTTATTAATCAGCTATGAATTTTGTAGGAAATGTAGGAACACCAACCCTTGGTTTTGAAAAGTTCCACATGCTTTCAAAATTTTTGTATCCAACACCAAGAACTAACTTCACATGAGCCTGCTTTTAAAATGTCTTATATATGACACCTTCCATTAAATACTCCAGAGGACTTCTAGTTTGATAATTCAGATCAGATTCTGAATTCCAGCCAGGTTTAATATTACTTATTTTACCTGGCTTGATTCCTAGGACTAAGTTCACAGTGTCCTTTGGTCTTGTTAGTTTTTCAATAGGCTTATACCCTCCACCAATGATATTCCTGTTTCTTCAAGGACATTACATTCATGATCCCTGTGAGTCTTAACTGCTCTTGCTATAGACTCAAACATTATTTTATGTATGATTATTTAAAATTTTATAAACTGTTGGCTAAAAAACTGAATAATGAACCCAATTTATTATTATGCTAAGAAAACAGATTGTCCCATATATCTGGATTTCTCCTACCAGACCTATTTCATTGACAATTATTGTCTGCCAAAATATATGTTTTCCCCTGCCTCTCACCTTTATACTGCTCCTTGATTCTCAGTTTATAGCAATCCACATTTATTACTTATTTTCCTTAGAATGAGAAAGCTTCAAGTCCTTATAAGCTAGATTAAAACCAAGAAAAGATGTGGGAAATGAAGAGAACTGAAGAATAGTCTGTTATCAAAAGCTTCACCATGAAAAAGGTGCTCTTCTTTTCAGCATTGGCTTGTATTAGCTATATCTTTTGAGAGTATCCATTTGATCTGTATTTGTAGTGCCTCTGTTGTTAAACCTTTCTATCATTTATTAAATATCAGCTTTTTCATTTTTTTTCAAGAGTTTGTATTCTCATTAGGGGTCTTTCCCCCTAAAGTACTTATGATAAAAAAATTTCTTCCAAACAGTTTTGATAAAGTTTCTGCTGATTTTCATACCACTCAATTTGAGGTATGAGGTTTTCTGTAAGCATCTCAGATTTAAGAAATGTTCATCTTCTCCTAGTGATTACTTGCTTTACATATGATTTAATAATTTTCTTAGATCTTCTCTCTGTCTCTGTTTATTCTGAGAGAGTCCTTACATCCTCCCATCCTGAAAACCTAGGCAAACTGGGCTCTTTCATCCCTATATTGTGAATATACACATGCAAAAAAGCTTGAAACAAGACTCTGACTACTTCACAGGGCTATAACACTTTACAGGAACTTAATAAGAGACTGGGTGACTTCATGTTCTCCAGGGAAAGGGCCTGGAGAAAGACACTGAAGAAAGCCAGGCATAGGCGTCTGCCTCCATTGCTGATGTATATGAGAGTTCATCTAAACAGAAGTAGAAGTGGTTTTCCCAAATATCTTTGACTCTCAAATCCTCCTCGGCTCAGTTCAGATCTCTTCTCTAAGTGACTGTGATATTTATGGCCCCTCTCACATGTACTGTACCTCAGCCTTTGAACAGTGCTGTCAGCCTTTGGATAATTGCTTTTGTTTTAAACTGGAGGAGAACCAGTAAATTTTAGGTCACCTCCACTATGCTTGCTTGAGTCACAGCAGAGAAACTGAGTCTTGGTCTGTCTTAACCCTGGTTACCACCAGTCTTCATTACGTAAACAAATTATGAAATTTCTTTCTTCTATTCTTCCACTTCTTATTTTAAAACACTCCATGAAAATATTCAGTTTTAAAATACTCCATAAAACTTGTCAGTTGTCATTTTTCTACTCCAACAATCAGATAATGGGAGTGAAGGGTACAGAAATATAAGAAAGTGGTGTGTAGTAAAGTTGAAACAATGGGATGCTTTGAATGGTGTTTCAGTAATTCATGTTTGTACTTTCTTGTCAAACGGTGTCAGGTAATAACAATTCAGACTTTTTCATTACAGGAAATGTTGAAGTGAACATTGAGAGATGGAGGACTTATCCTAAAAATTGACATCTTCTATTACGATACAATGGAA
>VXBC01012008.1:849557-880903 GCA_013399945.1 Ploceus nigricollis
CTATTACGATACAATGGAAAAACCTCTTTCATGGCAAACACACCTATTTATCAGGTTTGTCTAGTTACAAAAATGAAAATAAGACTAAAGAAATCCAATACAGGGCCTGAATCCAGTTGCTCTGGTCTGTCCAATATAACTAGTTACAGATGTGTAAATTTTACAGCGTGAATCAAAAGAAATCTGAAAAAAATATGTGTGGTAACATGTTTGCTAATAGACAGAGGCATAAACTGTTTCTTCTGTAATGTATAGCCTGTGTAATCTTTATCAGGTTTCTCATGTTCTTGACTGTTTGAAATACCACTAAAATTTGAATGTATGCCCTGTTCACATTTTGTCTTCAGTGCAGAGTGCATTATGTGCTGTTATTTAGAAAACAGAGTTACCAAGTGTTTTTATTACAGAAAATAGTTTACATTCATAGAATTTCAAAATAAAGTTCTGGGGAATGACTGAAAGGAGAAATGGTAACCTATGCCTTTATTCTCTTCTCTGATCTCCCACTTCCTACACCACATGAATAAATCATGTAACATGCTTTCTTTCTTATTTCCCCTTTATTTCTGTTTCTTTCATTTCAATTTATGTCTGCCTTTGTTACATTATGACACTTCTATTGTGGAAAAATTTATTTTTATATCCACAAGATAGATCATTAATTTGTCTGCTGACTGTCTGTACCATACCTAAGCTGAGTGCTAGCCTGAATGCCTAAGGTCACCCCTTGTTTAGTCACTGTCCTGTGCTGTGTGACGAGTTGGCCTCTCTGATGCACTCATTACCCAAGACTTCTACTACTTCTACTGCCATGTATTTGCACATCTTAGAGTTTTAGAAAGATTTTTATGACCAAGACATGTATGTGTGAGTTGCTATTCATTTGTGCAGAAGACCACTATGATGGGAAGAGCAGGAACAGATCTATCAGTGTTTGTCTGTCTTGACTGCCCTTACACCGGCAGGCCATTTCTCCTTCCTCAAACTACTTTCCTTCATGTGCTTGTAGCAGTAGGACACAAATTGCACTTGAAGACTGGTCGGTGCTGGACTTTCATAAAGTCTTGTCAATATTCCTTTTTTATGCTACACTTGTCATGCCAACATCCTCAATGGGGGAGCACTTAGAATAGGATCCCAGCCTAAGAGATTGTGTTGAGAGGCCTTTTCTCCACGGTTGCTCAACTGGGCTGTCATATGGGGCAGAAACCTTCTGAAGGGCTGGAGGAATTGTGGCACCCACTGGCTCATGTGTGCCACACATGCAGCCAGGGGTGTTCCCTTGAAGGTGAAGGATCCAGATCTCACTCCCAGGAAAACATTATCATACCAAAGAGGAGGTCCATGAAAGACTGTGGGCAAGAAAGTACCCAGAGTTAAATAATTTTCTTCTCAGCCAAGGTATATCTCTGTAAATCCAGCCTTTAATTAGATCTAGGCTCTAGAGGAATCCCCAGACAGTTAATGAGAAAGAAATTACGAAGAAATCAAATGTCAGGGTCTTGTAATTCAGCTGCTTCAGAGAGGCAGAAGTAATACTTCCCAACTGGGATTTTCAACCTGAAACATTGTCCAGGAGTGGTCCTCAGATCCTATTTATGCAGCACAGCCTGAGGAACTGGCTACGGTAAGCAATCTTTTCTGTGGTTAACACACTCAGCCAGAATGCATAAAAAAAGGTTTAATTTCTTCCTCTGACTAAAGGGAGTAAAAAGTCTTCCACTCTAATTGAAATAATTGAATATTAATTGGGCAATGAAGAAAGAACAAAAGGCCTGCACAAGGGTTAGAGCACTTACGTAGGTGTCAGAACATGTTTAAATATTTTTTAACAATTATCCACTGTAGCTGAGCAGCAGTTTTCCCAGGTGAATGCCCTTATCTTTTTCTCTGTGAGCAGCCTTCCACACTTTCTGAATCTAGCTGTCTAGATATGTTAGAGACAAAGAAATGAATGTGAAAAGCATCTGCAGAAGTGGGTTTTCTAAAGGACTGTAGTTGTTCAATACACTTGCATGTATTGAACTCACTTCCATGACTTCTTCCTCATCGATCACCTTACATATGAGTAAATATGTCTTTGAGAATTCTTTTTTGGTTTTCTACGTCTTCTTAGGGAGAAAGGAAGCTACAGCATATCCTTGTATTCACACATTCAAGAACATATAGGTGAAAACAGATAAAAGAAAAAAATCATAGCGCTGACTTTGGTAACAAGATATGTCATACATTTACTGTTGGAAATATCCATAATTTATCTGAGTCTGATGTACTTCCTTAAACAATGACAAGGCCCTAAGATTGCACCTAATAGATTGATAGATGCAGATGTTAGCAATTTTTGCCAGTTGATGCATAACCTTGCAAATCTTGTCCTTCCATGATTTAAGGAGTCTTTCTATTTCACTGTTGTTTGCAGAGGGCTAGAGCTCCAGGAAGGAGGTTGGAGATGGAGAGGGAGAGCTGTTTTTTTCACAGAAACCCATGTTCACCCTGACACAAAAGTTAGTCTTTCAGCAGAGAAAAGCTGGGATGGGAGAATAAGAGTAAAGTTTCTGTGTGGCAGCACATCTCTGCTTCTATTTGTTCTATGCTAAAAATTATCCTTTCCTGTGAGTAAGATGCAGAGAGGTTCTATCAATCATTACTGAAGGCAGGGCTGAGACATAATTTATGAAGCATCCCAAAAGAGAGATTAAAGTTCCTGGTAAAGAGGTTGTGGTTGCCAGCTGAAGACAATAATAGAGAACAAGCTGGAAAGCCATAAGCAGCTTGAATAAGAGGAACTACCATATAATTAACAATGGAAAATGTGCAATTTGCTTTGAAGGAAACCTCAAAAAATTTCACTGAGATTAGAACTGCTCTGCTTGGCTCTGTGGCAAGGCTGAACTATTACAACACTGGAGACCGTCTTTTCAGTTACTTTGACAGTCATGATTTTTGTCTAAAACTGGAAACTTTTGTTTCTCAATTGATTGACACCTAGAAGTAGCACTCTATTATTGGCTGAGAATGAATGATCATTTCCCCAGCAAAGCTTTATTGGCATAACTGTATTATTACTGCTTCTGTCCCTGTCTATGTTCATCTTGAACTTATCTCATGCTTTTTCTACATCCAATTATTTTCTTATCAATTATATTTGCTATGGTGAATTAGGGGTTTTTCTGTTTGTTGTTGTTGTTGGGTAGTTTTTTTTTTTTAAATGAGAGGCAAAGGGAAGGGCATTGGAAGTTTATTAATCTTATTTTTTCCTTTTTTCAACTTACTGAAAGCAAAAAAAACCCCAATGGAATAAAAAAAAAAGCACAGTAACAGTAGCAATATAATAACAAAAGTATAGAAGAAGAGAAAGTGCTTTACACACAAAAGGTGTTTACCACCTCAGTGTAGTTCTGCATGACCACTGGAACAAAGACAAGATGGCAGACTCTCCCCATTGGCTGCATCCAAGTGGTTCCCTGGGTCAAAGACAGGGTGGAGGCTGTTCTCTGCTGCCACCTCCTCCCATCCCTTAGCCCAACACAACTGAAAACAACGACAGACTGCAAAAGCTGCATTGTCTGTGCCACACTGCTCTGCTCTGCTGGGCTTGGGTCCCCTTCGGTTTTGGCTCCGTGCTGTCATTTTGGATGCTGGACTTGATTCCATGTGGCTGCTACCAGCACCACCACTTGGACGGCTCAGCCCTGCTCCACCCGGCTCTGCTCGGCTCCGCTCAGCTCCCTTCAGCTCAGCTGCACTGGGGTTCTGCCCTGCCTGGATTCCCTGTGGTATCTATCCTCTCGCACCATCATCGTCCTTCAGCACCACATCAATTCCATGTTTCTCTGCTTTTCAGCACCACGGCTTGGAGCCACAGCTCGGACAGATGGGTAAGGGATGGATGGCAATGGCAGAGGGCGGCATCTGTAGGGCTGATCCTTACAACCTTCCTACTGGAGACAGAGAGAGGCAAAATGCCACATTTTCAGGGGTGTGATAATTTTTTCTTGCCCCCAGAAGTGCACAATGATGTGTATGGTATAGAATAGCAATTAGCTGTGCCCAGACAGTGCTAATCTCCATCCCCTCTGCAGCCAGGACACACTGCAGTGATGTATGGCCCCCAAGTTACTGCCTCCAGCTGAATTCCCTCTTGTTTTGCACTGCTCTCGGTTTCCTAACACTCAACTAAATAACAAAATTAACCCAGAGTATTATAATTCCAGACAGGAAAATGTAGAGGTGGGTGCATTTAGTCCAGCATTTCCCCTTAAATGGTACCTGTCAAGGGAACAGCATTTAAGGAAAAAAATAACATTATGCATTACATAGTTCTTACATACCACCATATTTTAATAAATTTGGAACACAAAGATACAAGAGTAGAATGAAAACGTTTTAGTTGCTGCCACTGCTATTAATAGCATACTATTATTTACCAAGGAAAAGTGGCCAAGATCAGTCCTCTGCTTGACAGATGCTGTTCTGTCATTTTCGTATTAGATATTTTACCTTGCATAACTGGTGTTAAACAATTAAAAGTGCTCAGTTGCAAATATTACCTTCTCTTTCTTCAGACAGTTACAAAGGTTTGAAAAAACTGGGAGATGAAAATCACATGCAGCAACATTTGATCATTAACAAACAGTCCAAGGCCTGTGACTTCCAGTCTTGATCCTTACACTGGCTTGACTGACCTCCTTTTGTTCACTTCCTGACCTGTAAAACTGAGATAACATTTTACTTACATATTAAGATCCTTAGATATAAACACTGAATAGTATAGCAAAAAGCACTGTTACATGCAACATGTATCACTTTCATAATATTATTTTTAAATTAATTCCCATATGAAAAAATATTGAAAAAATATGGATTTTTTAAATCAGACTATAAATCATCATGGACATTCACAGTCATATACATTCACAGTAGAGAAACTTTGGAAGCTGGAAAAGAAACTCATTTTTGCTTGAACTGAAAAATAGATTTTACATCAAGAATGATAATTAAGTCACAGATTTGAAAACTTCCATGATAATATATAAATATTTTTTTATTATGGTTTTGAGCCATTTCTCTGGGGTTTTAATGCATACATTCTATAGAAAAATATTGCTCTATTCCTATGGGAACCATTCCTATTAGCTGTCTCTGAGTGTTAAATAAACTCTGTAGCTTAGCAGGGAACATTTATATCAGTCAGATGTGCTAAATGTTCCTATTTTTCTGTGAAGTGTGTGTCTATTTTTTTTGGTAGGATAGTAAATCATTAAGACACAATTTACAATAAGGTGTAAAAGAGCAAGAAAGCATGGTTGTTGGCTGTATGCACATATGTTCCACTGCTAGTACCAGCTTTGAACAACTAAATAGGACACCAAATCCCATTGATAAATGAGGTCTCAGATTTTGACTTTGTCCCATTCTCCCTGCTCTCCTGGAGGGAAGAGATTGCAGCCTGTATAGGGCAGAGATGCTGCTGCTCTCTGAGTTGCAGCCACCAGGAACCAGGTAGGGACATACACTGGCTCTGTACCCAGCCATAATTACAGTGGCTTTGCCAGAAGTAGTGCAGAAAATAGACATTAGACTAAACATTTCAGACACAGCAGAGGGGACTGCCAAAAAAAAAAAAAGCCAGATGTCAACCATGAGACAACCACCTTGTAGTCTGGCTTGATTTGTGCTTGATCTGACAGAATTAATATAACCAAGCCTGGTGAGAAAAAGGACCTGGGGTGAGGTTCTCCTTGATCAGCTCTGAGTTCAAGGTCTTCCTTAGTCTTCCTCAATGAAGTTGTCTGATTTATGAAATGGGAGTGAAATCCTTATAACTGTTACGAAGCGTTACTCTGAATGTGAGCAGCTTCCTGCATTCATTTCATGCTTTATTTTGGACAATTTATGTGTTGATATTGAAGGAAGCATTAGGCACTCTAATGTAAGAAATTGATTTGTTTATTCTGGTCTTGCTGAGACCTATAAACAGACCATACACTGAACTGGAAAACATGAACTGTTGGGTGATCTGGTAAGTCATAAGGATTTGTAATACAAAATTACACTCATCCCTACCAGTGTGGTTATAATTTTTTTCTTACATTTTATAAAGCTTCAAAAATGAGAATTAGGATATAAAAATACTATTAAAATTGGCAGAGAACTTTTTATACAGGTAGCGTTGCTTGTCCTGCAATACTGTGGTAGTTTCTCTTGTCTGAAATATAATTCAGCATTTTAGGTTGGTTTACTGTTGACACCTTCCAATTTTACTTCTACTTTCAAACTCAGCTCAAACATGCAATTAGAAAACTTGGAACATAAAGATTCTCCTCATTGAATGTCACCCCAAGGATTCTCTTGGCAGGATAAGAATAAAGGCTGCAAAAATCTAACAAGTTTTAAGAATAGAGCAGTGCTTCTTCAGGTGTGACTGGGACACAGGAAGGAGGTTTAGGAGACAGATCTTTAGTTGCAGCTGAGGGATTCTTGGAGAAAACCCAGAGATCACAAGAGAGATAGGCTTATGATGGCCTATATTCAGGTGCCAGCTGTCAATAGCCTCCCACAGGTAGAAATCTTACCTAGAGAGGGAATAGTAATGCTGACAGATTCTGCAGCAGTGGAAATCCATCAATTAGGCATCTTGAGAATCTTTAGCTCATCTGAGGTTAACAAATGAAGCACATATCTGTTCCTTTGCCTGCAGGAAAATCAATATTCGATTGTTCAAAAGATTATAATCTTCCATGAATTCTGTATTTTTTTGCTAATTTTTAGAAAGTTCTGTTAGGAAAATATCACCAGAGGTAGGGTGAGAATATATATATCTGGAACTAAGAACATTGTAAGAACTGTAATTGATATGTTTGAATATAGAGAAATTTTACACAAATGTAGGAGAGAACATTTTACCTACCTTTCTCCTCATCTCCTTTTGGCTTTCCCTGTACTGCACAATGGTCTTGGCATTTTGGAAGCCCTTTCAGTTACTGACTGAAATAAAAAACAGTTTGGTTCTATTAATGTTAGATTCCTGAAACAAAATATAACAAATAAGAGAATTATTACATCCTTGCATTTTTATTTCCTCACTTGCAAGACTTGACTTGCAGCTTATTTCAGGCATTTTATTTCAGTTTTAGAATGATAAAATATGAGCAATAAGTTTAATGGAGCATAGAGTGCCTTTGTGTATGAAGCATCTTCTGACTTATTTTTGTGATCTAGATTGCTCAAATGATGCCTTCTTTAATATAGACAAGGCCTGAAAGTGAAAGCTGTTTATGCTGTTGAAATATTCTAAAGTTTGTTTTCTTTGTTTTTGAATACTTTGATGAGAGGGAGGGCAAGGGAAGTTCAAATCATCTGTCAGAACACTGACTTCATGGCTCTGATACATTTTTATGTGTACAGTAGCTACTGAATTTTTTCTTTTGATAATCTTCTGCCCTCTCAGCATTTATTTGCCTGTAGTACCTTTTAGCTGGTTTCATTTTATCTTAATACTCTGGGCAGAGAATGAGGTCTAATTCTTGAATGGCCAGATAACAACACTATTCAATACAAGGCTGCAAGTCCACAGCAGACTTCAGTAGCAGGCTGTTGGCTTTTATAGAGCTGGCAGCAATCACAAGGAGATGGTAAAGAGGTCAGGATTCTTTATTTTGTGGCCAATATGTCATGAGTGATAACTACAAAGCTTGAGTGGACATGCACAGCATATGTGCTTGTCTCATGGGCCTCATGCATTGGCAGACACCGCTCAGTTCCTCAGACACAGTCAATCAAAGCAAAGCTCATTTTACATGTGGAGGTCATGAACAGAATAACTCTGAACAGTTTTCATTAAAATAGTGCCAGGAACAGAAGGATTGAGGACATTATGTACCTCTAGGAGAATATTTCACTTGTCAGGTATGTGAGTAACATGGAAGTGTGATGGGTAGTTAAAATGAGATTTTCTTTACTGAGAAATGAGAATTGGTCATTGGAGATTTAGAAGCAGTAACTTCTTTGAGACAGAGGAGTTATGTATAGTCAGATGGTTGGTCCATTATAGAGAAGCTGCATTAGGAAAAAAGTGGAGGCAAGTAGCATAAAATAAGCTGGCTGTAGAAGCAATCCTGGATAACAAAGGAAGAGAAGGGAAAAATGCAGTGGGATAGAAAGAAATGGAGATTGGAGTTTAATTAGTTCAAATCACGGTAGATTACCTAATTACTGAACTTTTTTCCTTTGGATCTGACTACAGACAGGACTCTGAGTCTTCATTTTTCACCAATATGTGGTACTTCTAAATACCTAATCATATTTGCCCTGCTACAATATGTTAGTTGAGATAAATTAGATTGACTTTGTATATCCCATACTGTGTTTTCTTTGAGCCTGTCAGCCTAAAGGTAACTTAGTCAAAGTATAAATATTACTTAGGGAGCATTTTAGCTCTGCCAGTGTGGCCTTCCTCCTGAAGAATTTCTGCTATTATTAATCTCAGGAGGAAACCCATTATTTTTATTTAAAATAAATAAAACTAAATGCAGTTTTCAACTGTTGCTAGATGTGTTTGAGGAACTTGTTGCATGAAGAATCTGAAGAAAAGCAAACGAAAAGTTCATGAGATCACTGATGCTTTCCTAGAAGAATGAAGCAAAATGAAGAAAAGCTAAAAACACTGTGTTGTGGAGGTTTTAGATGTAAGTAGAGAGGTTTATCTCTAATAAAGTGATTCCTCAAAAGAAAGAAAAACTAATCTGATGTTACTACCTGTTAGTACCAAATGCTATACTATTTGAGTCATACCTTCCCAAATCCCAAAAAATTAATGACCTTACCTCTGACTTAGGACTAATGTTCAGCTGTGGCACAAAAATATCTAACACAGAAGTATAGCTGTTTAAATTTTTATGAAATAAAAATTCCATCAACAAAAAAAGACAAAGAAAAACTAGTTTAGAAACTACATTAACATACTGATGAAGAGAATTTTATCATTATTTTTGCTTCTCTTTGACTTCATGCTCCTGCAATGAAAAGATTCTGCGGGTTTAAAAATAGTGTTTTTAGAAAGATAAACTATGTGCACAAAAGTCAGGTGTTCATTACTGTGAATAATCTAGAAAAAGCATAAGAAATGAAAGAGTGTGCAATTTCCAGAATATATGGTATCTGTACGTCAGAAAGCCTGTACAGAGTGTGCAAATATGCGCACATCTAGTCCTTTATGAATTTATAATAGTGAATAACACTGCAGGAAAATGACAAACAAATGAAATATGTACTCATATACAATTAAAAAAAGGTATTGTTATTTGAGCAGGAAAAAAAATGAGCTTCACAAGAGGCACCACTTCAATCACCTCCTCAGTTTCTACACTGGTGCATGCAGCATGAGGAACAAACAAGAGGAGCTCTAGACTTTGTCCCAGTCTCAGAGATTTAACATCATTGTGACTCCTTAAGATGTTAGCTTTTATATTTTTCAGATCCTGTACTGCATTAGTGTATAACTCTGAACTCCATACACAGTGTTAGTAAGCTCTCTTCACATTTTGGTCAGACAAAACAATCCTTCCAGACCTGAGAACCAAGGTCACCCTCACAGCCTCAGGCCCCAAAAAGTATAAACAAAAGCGAATTGGGGAGGAGCAAACTGGGGGAATATGACTTCATTACCTGAAACTATAGTTGGACAATTAACCCCTGATCTGCAAAAAGACCAAACTTATATCTGTCTGAGAAACTCATGACCATCATCCATCTTGGGTGTAGCCTCTGGAAGGCTTCTGACTGCCCAAGGTGTATCTATTGAAGGCCTCTTATAAATATCCACTTTATTCTCTTAACTCTGTCTAGCCTCTGTTTTAGGTAGCCACTCCAAGGAATCAGTAGCTGTAAGTGAACCCTGGTGGGATGAGTCCTGTGACTGGAATGCCCTGTAAGATGGTTACAGGCTCTTTAGGAGGGTAGGCAGGGCAGAACAGACAGAGGGGTGGCACTGCATGTAATAGAAGTGTTAGAATGTATGGAGCTCACAGCTGGCAGTGGCTCAGTTCACAAGGGGCAAACAAATAAATGTCATCCTGGGAGTCTACCACAGACCTCCTAGCCAGGATAATGATGCTGGTGATTTATTCTTTGTGGAACTAGGGGATGCTTCCAAATCAGCTGCCCCTGTCCTTATGGGGGATTTAAACCTGCCAGAAATTAACTAGGAGCATCACACAGCTGGTACAACCCAGGCCAGAAAATTCCTTTAAAACCTGGATGACATCTTTATGGAACAGGTCCTAAGGGAGATGGAAATCATCAGCCATCACTACAGAATAAAGCAAAGTCATCCACTTGATCTGGATACACAAGAACAGATGTTTCCTAATTAGATTTAATTAGAATATAATAGAAACTAATCAACACTATGTATCTATTAGATTTACACCAGAAGACATGTCCCTTTTTGATATCTCTAAAGCATCCAAGTGTACTAGCAATTAGGGCACAGAAAATTTTTGTGAGACTTGGTGATAAAAGTAAAATAATTCTGTTTAATAATGGTAGTAGAAAGGGAAAATATTATGGTTTATGACTCTTTGTTTCACTTAGACCACATAGGCATACAAGGAACATTAGAAACAGATACAGTGTTTTCTTAGAAAACCAATTAAATGTCACAATGTATTAAAATAGCATCCTAATCCTCAACATACATCAGCAAGGGGAAATTCTCATTGTTTTGCTATTGGCTGTTTTCTTTTGTAAACTAACTTAGAAAAATGGGTTAGGAACCAAAAGCTTATGCATCATTAATTGAGTGCCAATGATTTTGTGGAAACATAGATAAAGAAGTGTACACTGATGAAATGGAGGAACATCCTCTGTGTACTCAGACGCTTGAGAGGCAGTTGGAATACCTGTTGGTGCTCATAGAGGTAAGCATTGTGCACTGAAATGTGTTTTTCTTGCTGTCTCTGTGTTACATTTATTAGACTCACATTTCTTAAAACCGTTTTATTTAACATGTTTTTTGACATTTGTAGCTAATAGAATACAATCTGAGGGACGCAGAGTTATTTTAGTGTGACTTGGGTGGACTGCATAGTAAACCAACACATACCCATCATACTGCTTCTTCTTCTTTCCTTTAAGCCCATGTCCTGGAAATCACCATTATTATGTGCCTCTGGACAAATTCTTTATTGTCTGCCCAAGGTGTGGTTTATGGACTTGAAGGAAAAGGTTAATGCTGAATGATGGTGGGTATGATCTGAGATAACAAGTATTCCCAAATTAAATCTAGTATTGGATATCGCTGACAGAATAGGAATACATAATGAATTTAAGACCCAAAAGACATTTTAAGATTAATCACCAATGGTCAGATTCACTAACCTGCTGTACAAGTTGTGACATATATTAATACTTTAGACATATCTGCAGGCTGAAATATTAAATTAAGTGTTTTCTAAACAAAATTACAATATTAATACTTCAGAAACTAACATTTTAAAACTAGTACATCCTTGTGTGTATTTTATCTATTTTTAGGAGGCAATATTAGAAGAATAATGCCACTTCAATGAAAAATTATTGCAATAAGAAAAATCACTTTCTTAAGGATATTTAAGAACAAAATTTCAGACAGTCATAGAAGTTTTAAGGTCAGAAAAGACCTTTAAAATCATCAAGTCCAGCTGTTAACCTAGTACCACCACCACGTTCACCACTAAACCATGTCTCTAAGTGCCACATCTATGTGGTTTCTGAACACTTCCAGGGACTGTTACTCCATCACTTCCCTGAGCAGCCTGATCCAATTCCTTCCAGAGGAAATTTTTCCGAATATTCAATCCAAACCTCGCCTGTGACAACCTGAGGCCATTTCCGCTGTTATCTATTTTTTTTAGTATTTTACAGGCACTATATAAATTAACTTCTTTTTTTTTAATAATTATAATGTCACCTAAGGCAACATTGCGTAGACGTAATCAAAGTAGTAGGCACTCTCAAACAAATCTCTCAGCCTTTCTTGTAGTCTGTTTTATGTTCTTCTCTTTCAGGTCAGATTTTAAGATGTTTTAGCTGCTGTCCTAATTCTCGACAGCTAGTAATTTCCTCATTAATTTGGCTCTGCAGACTTCTTAAGATGACAATAGAAGAAGGCTGTCTAAAGGAAGATAGGGCTTTTCAAAGCAGTATGACATTCACAGTGAATTCCGTATTCCTGCATGCCACCCAAAAATATGGGGATCAGAAATAAGTAGCAATGGAAGACCATGGACCTCTCCAGTTTTTCCACTAAACTTCATGTATCAAGCAGTTTCCACCATTTGCCCAGTTTTCCATTTCACACTTTATAATGCTGCACTGCAGTGACCCTCTCTTTAGATGGAAAAGCCTTGGATCACAAAAAAAGCTGCCTATGGATGGTGCACTTCCCTCTCTACTGGAGTGGAGAAATGAAAAACAATGCTGTTTACCAGTGCTGACCTGCAAGTCTCTATCCTCCACAGAAAATATTGCAACCATTGTGAACTCTGGATAGAACGGCTTGTACTTGCACCTTTTGAGTGGTGTGAGTTTGCTGTGCAAAGTGACCTCAGTCTTATCTGGATCACCTCCCCTTCAGTGCCCTTTATCCATGCCCAATCACCAGAACCGGTTTTTAGTATCACAGACCATGGAGCTCATGCAAAAGCTATTAACTTCCTTTCCAAGCACTCTGATGAAGCACTGGTGCCACTTTAGCAGAGCTCATGGAGGATTGTAGGATTTCTCATTGCAGTCGTGTTGCAGCAGAATAAGATGTTACTGCACATACCTGCACCCTGACTGCATCCTTCTTGTTACTAGGAGTCCCTGCATCCTCACATCTACTGGCAAAACTGTGTGTGACAGTTCCTCTACCTTCATTTCATCTAAGATGTCTGGGTGAGTCTGCATTCTTTAAAGAGGGAGATTGCTGCTTTTGGTTCTTTTTTTTTTTTTTTTTGTCCTTTCCCACTTAGTTCATTAGAGAGCAGCACGTTGCAGAAGGGAATATGTGTGATGATGCCAGCATACCTGACTGGGCAATAATCTCACTGGGGAAATAGTGATAATTTACTTAGGGAGGTAGTGTTTTATGTTCTCAAAGAAAACCTTACACACCGTAGAATGGTGCATCAGCTCTTGCCATAACGAACTATAGCACTTGCAGGCTTGCATATGTATTTCTATCACCTCCCTCAAAACCCTCCAGCAGTATAGCAACATGTAGTTGTCCTGCATTATGAGTTTGTTTCATGACAACTTTAGGAAGAATTACACTTCTGAGTCCCAATAATATTTTTTTCCCTGTCAATTACAAGCTGTTCCCAAACAGTTCATCCACTTCTTTCCTTATTTAAAAAACAAACCAGAAAATAAAACTGGATGACAGTTCAAATCTAACTCGCTTGCTTTGATATCTAACTTTCCTACTATTTCATTTCCAAAAGCTTTTCTGCAGAACACAATGTATAGAAAGTAATGATTTTTAATCTGAGTGGTCTGATATCTGTGGTCTTTGCATGTAGAAGAGGATGCAAGGTTAGGAAGGGATGGCTGGCCAGGTGTTGTAAGTAATGTATATTCTGTCTATCTGAGGCTCTTGGAAGCTTTATGGTTTGAGGAAACACAGTTTTAAAATTGTTCTCAAGCATTACAGAGGCTTATTCTTCTCTTATGCCTACTTCTTCTTTTCACAAACTCCTTCACTGACTTCCATATCTATCATTTGGCCCCAGGTAACTAAAGATGGATTAACTTAGGAACAAACAAGAAATGTGAGAGATCAAGATTAATGTAAAGATATTTTATGTTCCCTGACGCCCTGCTATTCTGCCCTCAAATTCCTTGCTTGTTTGAGGATGTGACGATATTAGAACCTGAGAAGTAGTAAAAGTGAAACCTAGGCTTTTAGTGCTGTTACTTCTGCACTGCATTCCCTACTGTGTCTGTTGGAAATATGCCTTGACTCCTAGTATCTGATATGGAAATTATATGAGAGGCATAGGAGATCAAGACAGGGTACAGCTACTGTGGGATCTTTGCTTTCCGTTTGGATTTGGGTGTCAAGTAATTTTGTTGGGATCTTTTTTGGTTTTCACATGCAGCTTTGATATCTAGCTCTACTGCTGACAGCCTGAACAGCCTCAATCAATATGATGGTCAAATCACAGAAGACATCACCCACCCACTCATGGTCCTTAAAGCTGAAAGCTGGACTCTTCAGTAAGAATGGAAAAGCTTTCTTAATGTGCCAGGTATGCCAGTTTTCTGTGCAAAGAGCTGAGGCTTCACAGAGTAAATCACTTTAAAAAATAACAAAGAGCTCTTATCTACTTTAGAGTGAAAAGAAAATGCAGACAATCTTTTTAAAGCATAGCTTTGATTCAAATGAATCAATTAGTAGCTAATCACATACTCAGTATTAAAAGATTGAAATGCAAATAATTGCATAATGTTACTTGAATTTTTAAAAAATATATTAATCAAAATTCCTGTCTTAGATTAGAGTGTTAGCTGATAATTCATACCCACGTGCATTTCGATTCTAACAGTCATTTACACTCCCTCTGATCAACTTTTAGCAGGCTCTGACTGGAAAGTTTGCATGTGATAGTTAAAAAAAATTTTAAAAATCACACAAAGGACAAGTTCTTCTAGCTGCCCCCAACAGACTCTTATAACAAAAGGAGAATTTCCTCTTCCTAAATCTAATGAGCATGCATGAGAGCTTGAAGGGGGTGATGTGATTGATACAACCATTTCTCCCTTCTTTATTCACTATGAGGAAGAAAAATTGGACAGTAAGTTTGCACAGATCCTTAATGCTCAGGGCGTCAGGAAAGCATCTGGAAAGCAACATGTATAACATCATTTGTGCCTCATCATGAACTGATGTGACATGATTCCTCCAGAACTTACCCTTGTCAAGGAGCATTTTTTAGCAGTGGCTCAATAAATCACTCTCTGGAAGAGGAACCCCACTGGCTGTAATATCCTGATAGAGACCGTGTTTTTTTGGGAAGGTTACACAGAGTTGTTTGAAACTCCCCTCTAAGCTGTTACAAATACCTCACTTTAGATTTGGAGTAACTCCACACAACATCAGTCTTACAATGAAGGTAAATTTTGTGCTCTGTGTATGACTAAGGTATTTCTACAGAGTACTGAAAAAAGGAGACTTTCAGATCCAGAAGAACAATAGTTCATTCTCACTCCTGTGATAACTTACAGTTCCTACTTAAGAAGAGTCTTTGAGGCAAACCAGTGTAAGAATCTGTATTGATGCCACTAAACTACTCAGTTGTGGTTTTTCCAGGCAGTCAATGATTTGCTAGTCTAAGATAGGTATAAATTTATAATAAAGTGTTGTTCTGATCTGATGTTATTTTTCCTGACAACCTGCAAATATGCTTACAAAAATGGTATTTGAGATGTGTTATTTTACTGTCATGAGAAAGCAAATGTGTTATAAATACAGCTTCAAGCAAAATGTAGTATTTTGAGGTTATGTTCACTGAACTTGCTTGTTAAACATCCACTAAAAATACAAATAAATTGATACTTGATATCCTCTGCATAATTTAAACTTGTATTTGTACATAGTGACAATGACTTTCTGTTGTCAGTGACATTTATTTTCATTTATTTTATTGTTTAGTTCTGTTGTATTTTGCTTCCCCTTAACTGACACGTTTTCAAAAGTTATGGCGTTTTTTCCCCAAATGATTCTAAAAAAGAAGATTTAATTGAATAATGGAAATGGTGCTTCCCTGTCAGGCATAGACAGTCATGCAAAGGGCAATCAAAAACTATTATGCAATTTTTGAGGAGTGATTTTCTATAGAAATAAAATTTCTAACTAAAAGACATTCTGAACAAACTGCAAACTAAGTGTCACTTGTGTCTACTCATTTGAAGAAAAAGTTATGGCAGAAGACAGCCATCACTTAGGGCTTCCTTTGTGTTGTGCTGACCTTTAAATTTCAAATTGATAAGTGTATTTATAAAGATGTGCATATTCAACAAAATTATGCCGCAGGATTTACACACTTGCAATTTACTGGAGTATTTTTTAAGTCACTTTAGTCACTTTACCTCAATCCTGTTCAAAGAACATGTGACAGCTGTGGAAAAATCGACACCTTCAATAAAAAGTTCAGGAGTTCAATGACCAGAAAGAGGATTGGAGTTCATAGAATGGTTCAGCAACTGCTTAACAACTTACCCTTAAGGTGCAAGATAAAAGTGAAGAAGTTTAAAATAACACTTCATTTTTTACTGCCTACAAATGTCTTGAAGAAATTTCATATGTCCCAATGAGTTAGAAAATGGAAACTGAAGAACATGAAGTGTCATGCACTAATGTGTTGCTTAAAAATGTTTCTAGATTAGTTTTTCTCTCATTTTTAGGTAAGCAAATATATTTAATTTATTAAGTGTATGAAGTTATTATGTGACTACTTCATAACTATTTAACAGTTAGAAGACACCAGGGGTCAGATTCCCTAGAAAGTTATTGTGTTATCTGTGAATTTAATTTTGGGGTCCTTGTATTCACTTATTTTAAATTGCTTCTCCCTCTAGTTTAGAGACGTGTGATGCATCTTGGGGAAAAATCATTATCATATTGTTGTACCTTTCTTCTTCATGAATTTTACTATCTTGGCCAAAAGATATGTATGTTGCAATAAAATCATTCCTTGTGTAAGTTGATGGGAGCTGCTGACTTTCTCTTGATAGCTCAGTAACGGTTTCAAAAACAAAACATGAATTAAGGATGCATTCTTCAAAAATCTTTTCTGAAAAAAGTGTTTCTTTAACTGAAAGTTAAATCCCACATATTAAAAAATGTTAATGGTACAATAATATGCTTTTCCCATCTGATTTTTAGTAACTTTTCTAATTTTAGTATTTATCTGATTTTACTGTGTCATGTCTTCCATAGCTTCCACAGAACTCTATAAACTCACATGGGTTTACCTGTGATGAAAGCTATAGCTTTTTCTTTTGTGTTTTATCAGACTTTAATCACCTTAAAATCCTAGCATCAGTTAAAGACAAAAGGAAAGATATGTTAGAAAACGTGTGCCTTGCTCCATAGTCTGCTCTTTCACCCCTATAGAGCTAGTGTGATGGTGTGGTACTCACAGGCAAATCAAAGGGTGAAAACATGTGAAATGTTACAGTTTAACATTTTACTTATTTAGTTTGTTTTCCATTTCATGTCCTGGGTGCATCAGGCACAGCATCACCATCCAGGCAAGGGAGGGGATTGCCCCACTCTGCTCTGCTCTGAGGCAGCCTCACCTCGAGTCCTGTGTGCAGATTTGGGTGTCACAACATAAAAAAGACATTAAGCTCTTTTTTTCTTTTGCAAATAATGGTTTCCTTTATTAGGTTTTATTCTAGGTTCTTTCCTTCACCCTCTTAAATGTAAAATTGCATTTTTAACCTCATTAGTTAGAACAAGTTTAGCTCTCAAAATGTTTCTGTGTTATCTCTTGTTCTCTTGTCTTTTTCTGAGCACTTAAATTAACCTGTGAGAGCTCTCCATTTTGTCTTCACCTTGTGCTAAAATGACACAAACTCTATGAAGCAGAAACGTTGCATCCCACCTGTATCTTGTGATAGCTCTCTGCAGAATATCATGTTGAACTTTTTTACTTACTTATCACAAGTTCATGTAGTTTTATGCTGCCAGGCTACATTGGTCATAGATCATGTCACAGCAGAAGTGGAGATATCCACAAGGGTCTACATGATTTTAAACAGGACAGTGACAGAAACACTATTTGACAATGTTAAATTTTATGCCAGTCTGTTTTGTATTTCTTGATATGGGCAAAGCTTTTTTATTCCATTGTTATTCCTTTAGTACTGTGGTTTTGACTTTTAGCGTAAGTAATTTCCAGTTCTTACACATTTTGCCTGCAGAATACTCCAGTTCTGTATTGCTTCCATGGGAATGACTTGTACCATATTTATTTCTAGAATAAAAGAAAATACCATAGAAATGCCAAATGCCCTTTTGCCCTTGGCCTTTCAGTTATAGCTTTGAAAAACAATTTTATTACTTATTAGGAGGGATAAATAATCAACAGTCATTAAGACAAAGAAATATGTCTTGGTGATTGAATTATTCTCACAGCACAAAACAATAGCTTGTTTCCCACAAGAAGTTCAGAAATACAATTACTGTTGTGTTTCTGTCTTACTTCATGATAAATGCATCTGTGACCTACTAGATGGTCACATAGGACCAGGTTCAAATGTGAGATTTTGCTTCACTTAGGAGCAGCAGGGCTGAAAATTTCCCTCTCAGATGCTCTGTCAATGCCTGGATTTGAAGGCTGTGAGAACTGTTTTGTTTTGTTGTGTTTTGGCTTTTTATGTGCCACTTCCACTTGCTATAGTTGAGATAACATTGGAAAGCTTGGGATGCATTTCACATTCAGGCTGGTGTTTCAAGAACAGGCATTCTCTGAACAGGACAGTCCCAGAGTTATTTTAAGAGCATGCCTAAACATAAGTTTGGGATCTGTACAAAAAATTAATTGCATTATTCGCTACCACTGACATCTGCGAGAGAGTGGTCAGAGAAGTCCTTGAAACAGATTCTTTGGTGTCTATGACCTTCTAGGAAGGTGTATGAATCAGCAGACTAATAAGGATATTTTTCTTTTCTAGAAGAACTGGTTTTTTTTCAGAAATTATTATTTGCACTACCTAGAAACAGAAATTCTATCAAAGTAAACTTTTCCCCCTGAGTTATGATTCTGAATTTAAAGAGTATATGTGCTTAGCCTTGTAAACTTAAAAAAAAAAGAAAAATCTGATTCAGAAAAATCCTTTGTTCTTCCTATTTCATGGAATGTTACTGTTAACAAATCAGATAGCTAACACCACATGGACTTGAAACTATTACTGTTTGTGCAAGAGGGAAATCATGATGCAGCTTCTAAACTTTACTGTTATTAACAACCATATTTCATAGTTAAAGGTGAGTTACTACTTTTTTTCAATACAGAAGTTCTTTACACATTAATTATCTAAAGATTGACAAAACTTCTGAGAAAACAAGGTCATCGCTTTCTATCCACAGAAAGTTGAGCTCCCTCAAAGTGGTGAGCATGAAGACTGCATTGGGCACCACCTGTGCCAGTAGGTTCTTTGCTAATGAGTCACATTTTCTGTCTTAAATGTATCACCTCTGAAATTAAAGTAAAAGAAAAGTTACAGCAGTTTTGTTCTTCAGAGCAGTCACCATACCTTGTTTTCATAGTAAAAGATACACTGCTAGTATGACAAATCATGGATTTGTCAGTCCCTGCATGGTAGCTTAAAACTAATATTCTTTCACCAGATCATATTTCCTTCTTACATTTCATAATTTTTCTTCGCTAGGAATAGGTTTTTTACTAGGATAAAAAGGGAGTAAGAGGAAGGGTTCTGTTTTTTGCCTTAGTAGTATTTATTAGGTTCACTACTGAAGATTTATCTAAAGGCTACATCCTCTCAGAAATCCTCAGGGAAGGATTGGGTGAGATTAGAGTCATAAAATGTCACTGACTGCTAAAGAGGAATGTGATACCATCCACTAGTGAGCAAGACAAAGAGGAAAAGTCATGTTGTTCTGTTTTGTCTGCTATTACAGCCACACTTGATTCTCAATTTCAGTGGAAAAAAGTCAAGTTCAGAAAGATACTGTGAACTGAAATCATGTGCACAAGCACATCCCCACACTTTATTTCTTGGTTTAAAAAAACCCAACCAAACAAACAAAAAAAGGGGGTTCAGTTTCAGCATTTGAACTCTCAAAAATTAATTCAGTGAACATAAAAAAAAAAGGTAAACAACGTTCTGGACATTTAAGTGACTGATGTTTGCAGAAGAGCAGCACAATTTTTCACTTTATAAGCAAGAGTGTCAGAATCCTGATTGTATCATTCAATCGTGAATCCAGTATTCTCTGAACTGAACAGTGAATTTTCCACTCCTTAGTTTGCAAATAATCTTCCGTCAGGTGTGCTTCAATACCCGTGTGGGAAAAGAGCAAACAAACCAGCTCTCTGTTTAGGTGGGAAGATAACTCAGTTTCTATGACATTTTTATTTCTTGCTAGCTGTGAGGCTGACAATATCAGGAGTAATTAAGGTGCTAATATATAGCCTCAGACATCAGAGATTCGCTGTAGACTAGGGTCACTTCTCATACAGATCAGCAAACAGCAGTTGACTTAGTTGTAAATATTACTGAGAGAGTGACTTCAGTTGGTGACCTGGCGTGGAGCAGTCCTTATTCCTGAGATCTGAAAGATAGGAGTGACAAGGAATCTGATGCTAGGGAATTTTTTCTGACCCCTTCATTACATAGCTGTGGGGCTATGATGAAGTACAAAGGAATGGCAAGATTATGAGTTATAGAAATAATGACACCAATATTTTCTGGAATTAAATTGAGGTTTATTACCACCAGGGAGAGATTGAAGGAAAAACAAGGGGAATAGAACAGCAAATGAAATAGGCAAGAAGAGAAAAGAAAATTACAAATATAAACATTTTATATGGTTGTGAGGAAGAACAGAAAAAGATTAAATACCTTTCAGATGGAACAACAAATGTAATTTCTCATTTTTTCTTATAATTCCAGCTGCTATCTCTCTGACTTCTCTGTTCTCTGGTTATATTAGATAAGGTCAGGAAATGTGGGTTAGGTGAAGGGACAGTGAGGAGGGTCAAGAACAGTTTGAATGGCGGAGCTCAGAGGATCATGATCAACAGAGTAGAATCCAGTTGGAGACTGGTAATCAGAGGCAATCCCCGGAGATCAGTACTGGATCCAGTCTTATTCAACTTGGTTATCAATGACCTGGGCAAAGGAATAAAATGCACCCTCAACAAGTTTGCTGCTGATACAAAACTGGGTAGAGTGGCCGATACACCTAAAGTCTGTGCTGCCATGCAATGGGACCTTGATAGGCTGGAGAATTGGGCAGAGAGAAACCTGATGAGGTTCAATAAGGGCCAGTGCAGGGTCCTGCACCTGGGAAGGAATAATCCCAACTACCAGCACAGGCTGAGGGCCGATCTACTAAAGAGCAGCTTGGCAGAGAAGGACCTGGGAGTGTTGGTGGGTGAAAGCTGACCACGAGCCAGCAGTGCTCTTGCAGCCAAGAGGGCCAATGGTATCCTGGGGTGCATTGGGAAGAGTGTGGCCAGCAGGCTGAGGGAGGTGATCCTGCCCCTCTACTCCACCCTACAGAGGCCACATCTGGAGTGCTGTGTCCAGTTCTGGGCTCCTCAGTACAAGACAGGCAAGGAGCTCCTGGAGAGGGTCCAGCGGAGGCCACAAAGATGATTTGGTGTCTGGAGTATCTCTTAGGAGGTGAGGCTGTGAGAGCTGGGCCTGCTTAGTCTGGAGAAGGCTGAGAGGGGATCTCATTAATGCATAGAAGTATCTCAAAGGTGAGTTTCAAGAGGATGGTGCCAAACTCTTTTCAGTGATGCCGAGCGACAGGGTGAGGAGCAATGGCCATAAACTAAAACCCAGGAATGTAAGGGAGAACTTCTTTACGTAGAGGGTGGCAGAGCACTGGGAACAGGCTGCCCAGGGAGGTGGTGGAGCCTCCCTGTCTGGAGACCTTCAAAACCCATCTGGACGTGTTCCTGTGTCACCTGCTCCAGGTGACCCTGCCTTCGCAGAATGTTTGGACTGGCTGATCTCCAGAGGTCCCTTCCATACCAAACAATTCTCTGATTCCATTTCATGCTGGTTTTTCTGCTACTCTTGCCTTTTTGCTGCTTCATTGTTTGTAAATCAATGAAATGCACCTGAGTGAATGAACCAGTTTTGCCTATAACAACACTGAAAAGAAATTTGCAATGTAGCGAATTAAAATCTAACTAAAGCATTGACTCTGCTCTGCTCATTTTTTGTTGGCTTTGTGACTTCAAAATGTCATTCATTCTCAAGATGAGAAACAGGCTTAGGATAATATGGGCAATATGCAGAATAGCAAGCTCTTTTGAAACCTGTGACACCAGCTGAAATAATAATGAATAAAATTGTGCAGATAATATTTTGAAGAAAGTAGGTGCAGTTGAATTATCCACTGTAGATGAATAAGAATGAATCATCAGAATGCTCTAATTCTGCCACAATAGAATTCTGCCAAGAAAAAAAGGTCAAGATAAATATTTTAAAGATATTAGCTATTTCAAATAATTAGTACTCATTAAAGGAGTTATTAAATAGTCAAGTTTGTTTTAAAGGACTTAGATCTGTAGTTCTGTCATAATAAGGTCTTTTAGAACAAAAAGGTTTAAACCCCTAAATACCTCACAATTTTGCCATGTACAGTTTGATTCATTCACAGTAGAACATACGTAAGATTTAAAAAACAAACATACAACCCCCCCCAAAAAACACAAACAAATAAAAACAACAACCTCGATCCCCCACCAAATCACAGCAGACACATAGTCTGATTGGGGTTAAAAACAAAGTAGATTTGCATTCCTGTGTAAATCTTTTATTTTTTTTATACTCAGCTATGTATCTGAAAGCCAGAAAATGACTGAATATGTTTCGGCCGCTCTAGAGAGTGCACTTCAAGGTATATAAAATCTCCCAGAGACTGAAGGATCCCACAAGGAGATTGTCACTTTGGAAACAAGTACATTATTATGTAACTTTACCTCAGAAAACTATCTCCACAAAAGAGCTTGTGGACCTACATGTATAAAATGCTCATTAGCCACTGCAAGGCAATGTGAGGTGCCTTAATACTGGGGGAGATCAAGAGACCTCATGTAACTGTCTCACTGTTCTGTGAAGATAAAAATCCCTGTACATAAGATTTTCTTCATTAAGGTTTTCACAGGATAAATTCTGCAATCACTACTCCTGCTGAGTAACAGATTACCATCAAAATTGAATCAAAAGGAGGTTTGTTTTGGGAATTTCTTTCAGTAGATCATCCAAAATTAATTCAAACCCCCACTATTAAGATAGGGTATAATAATAATGGTCTTATTCTCTTAAATAATAATGATCATATTCTCTTAAAGCACAGATGCTTTAAGAGAATAAGATCATTATCTGCAAGTGTACTGGTGAAAAGAAGCAAATCTCCTACATGTTTAATATGAATGCTAGGGTAAATTGGATCAGTAAAGTACCAAATGTTTGAGATGAAGGTGATGCAGGTCACTGATGTAGGTGATGTAGCTTGACCCCACCCACACCTGAAAATGCAGAGCTAACAACATCATTCAGCATCTCACTTTTGTACGGGACAAAAAAAGAAATCATAGAATTAGAAAATCCACAAAAAAACACTTTGAAAAATTAACATTTCTGGCATTATAGCAGGCAGAATTATTAGACAAAAATTATGTGCCCTGATAAAGTAGGTTATTATTCTTAAAATTACTTTTTGGAACATTTTTTTTTAAATCAGTCTATCAGCCAGAGAACAATACATTTTATTAAGAAAAATCTGCCATTGTCACACAATCATCTAGGTGCACTGTGTTGATGGACCCTCATATCTATATAAAATGTGTGGGTGAGATTTGAGACTTAATGAGAATAACAAATGCCTTATTTATTCTCTGTCTGATGAAATTCTATCATTTGTGAGAGAGCTTTCCTCTGTACTTGAAGTAAACATCCATCAACCATATGGGGAGAGCGTGGCATGTCCAGGTTCGTTTTTAGGGTTTTGCATAGATCAAAATTTTTGGACTGGAATCACATTATCTCAGGTCAGTGTAGCACTGATTTGGAGCTTAGCAAACTGCAGCTCCTATGGTAGGTTTACATAGGGGTAATTGATTTTTAGTTTTAAATCAAGACCTGGAGTTTAAAATCTACCTGCACAAATCCAAAAGACAATGCGAATATAAAATTTAGCAATTAATAAAATGCCAAATGTGTAATTTCTATTTCTTGGCTCACGTAGACAGTTGTGGCAAGAGGTCATGCAAAATGTTCCCCATCCTCCCAGGAAATTACAAGAAGCATTGTCTGCCACTAATTTTCAAATAAGCTGCAAAATGAAAGCTAATCATTGTCTGCCAATGATGAGTGTAATTTTGCAGGGCAATTGCAATCAGTAACTATTTTCTTCAAGATATTAGTTTGCAAAATAGTTGCGGTCTGGTGCACATTCAGGGTTGTGATTTCTGTGTGCTTGCTGGATGTGGTGAGCTCACCCTGCTGCCTGTGAGCTGCAGCAGAGCTCTCCCATCACTGCAGGGTTTAGCAGCGTGACAGGACGTTTCCATAGAGCTCAAGATGCACTTATACCATCTGAAATGTCTGTGTGGGTGTTTGTCTCTTGGTTCATTGCTTCACCAGACACTGTGTCTAATTTGGAATTACTTTTGCTTCTACATGTCTTTTGCTTCTTGCCTTTCTATAAACTCTATGTTGGGAGCAGGAGCTCCTGAAATCTCCTAAGCAAAACCCATGTCCTGTGCTAGTGGTGCATGAGCGTTTCCTCTTGGCTGCTTCTGTTAGAGTAAAGTTTTCCAGACTTTGGATAATCATATTTGGATTTCTTTGATCAACTGTTAATATTATGTATTTGCAACATACAACACACAAAGAAAGTGTTCCAAATTTCATTGGACAGCAGTTGGTGTTCGCTGGAATTTGACTAGATTTTTTTTCTTGTTGTTTCTTGATGTGACTGCATAAATTTCCAGGATAACCTGATTTATAGAAGCTGAATTGTGATATAATACTGGGGTGCTGAAAAATAAAAGAATGTTACAATTGAAGTAAACCACCAGTAAATTTATGTTTCTGGATATCCTTTAAATTTTTTTATTAATCAATAATATAGGGGGAAAGTGCCACATAAATGGAAATCATCTGTAGATCACACAGTACAAATCAAATTATTACTAGTTGTGAATCTGCAAAATTCTTGTGAAAAAAATCCATCATTTCATGGCAGCACATGAAGCTGGGAACTCATGCAGCAGAAGCCAGCTGGGATTTCACAGCCAGCAGCATACAAACCTGGAGTATTTGACAACAGCAGCCTCAACAAAGTGCCTGTTGCCAGATCCAGCCTTCAAGGATCTGTGTCTGAAGGCTGTCGCAGCAGTGTGTTCACACAGAAATGAATGTGAAATGTGTTGCCATGTCAGTGTGACCAGCTGTCTCCCTGCAGAGAGCTAAGACAGGCATTTAGGTTGAGTTCCAGAATGTTTTCATTACAAAGCTTTTCACTCTTTCCCCAGGACTGAGCAATGATACTTCAGCAGTGCTACTACCTGTGTGTGTTTACTAATCTGAGCTCCAGCAAGGCTGGCTGGAGATTTTTGGTACTTTAATGCGTATTTTTTTCAGCGAGTGAGTGCCTAAAGCTAACAGAAATGTGAGCCTTCAAATAAAGATGCAAGTCACCCAAATATGCAGTCAATTTTGGAAAATCACTGATGTATATTCAGTCAGTCCCCTGTATCCAGAGGCAGTAAGTTAAGGCCAGCTTGCACACAATTGGAAATAGAGCTGATTCTACATTTGCATACTTGTATTCCAGAAAGAAGTCTAGCCAACTTGAGACTTCTGATTACCTGAAAAATCTTAGTTCAAATAGTCAGATAGTCTTTCTTAGGCTTTCCAGCTGCATTTTTCAAGAGTCCAACTGCTGACTGTGCTATGTCATGGAGCTGCGAAGGATTTACAGTTCAGGTGTCACGTGGTCCCACTGCCTTTGGATCAAGAGTTTGCTCGCTGTGAAACAAGTGTCAGCTGTGTCTTGCATAGTGCAGAAAATTAAGAATGCACACCAACAATAAACCTTTCAAGGTGGTTGGCTAAGGACTCTCTTCTTGGAAAACATGCTTTATTTCTCTGTGATTCAGCTCCAAATCCTCACTAAGGATAAAAGCATCTTCACATCCCATGGATGTTGGGAAATACAGAGCTGTGTGTGAATTCCATCATCAGTTGCTCTGGTAAGTGCCATAAAATCCCATTGTATAATTGACAGAATTTAGATGATAGTTCAGACATAAAAGACATGTTGAATGGGGAAGCCAAAATAAAAATCAGTGAATTTCTGATCATGGAATAAATGCTAGAGATTTTAGGCAGTGCTTATAACAAGAATTTGTGATTTAGTGGAATATGTATGTGGAATAACGAAAATAGTTATTGAAATGCTCAAGATTGTGCCACATCCACCTCTTATAAGGAAAATTAATTAAATGTGTGGTTTTGGCTTTAACGCTGATATTTAAAAAGTCCTCAATTTTTTGTTTAATATTTATAAAATAGCAAGGTAAACAAATTTTTAAAGATATTCTTATTTCCTTTTCCTATTATGTTTTCTATTTCTACTAAAACATAAACATGCTCTATTATTAATATATGCAGATATGCTTGTGAGTGGGAGGAATGTTCAAAATTCTCCTCTAGCCAGGCTGATCTCAGAAGTTCCTGTATCCCACCAATTCCTTCATTATTATCCTGGGTCACAGAAGCATCAAATACTCATAATCTCTCATGCTTACTTTCCTTTATCTGCTGCCTTCATACCTCTGAAGGCAAAAGGAAATCCCATACAGATTCCAGGTCATGGTGCAGAGTGTTTCCTGTTTCCAGGCTCAACCTGGAAGTACAAACTATTCTGACATTTACAAAAATGCTTGAGGCTTACAGTAGCTGTAATTTAATGCAGGTTGATGTAATTTCTTGGGCAGATTTCAGGATACCATCATGCATCCTGTATCCAACAGGAAAAGTCATGGATCATTTTGAAAAACTAATGTGTAACAGATACTCCTATATACAGTGCTTGGTTTTATTATTTTTACTTTCTGCTACTTCAGCCATGGAATAATAAATGTTTATGCACAACACTGCAATATTCATTGGCAGAGAACAAATATTGTTGCAAATGTAAGAAGACATTGTTATTAAACATTACAAACAAAACCATTCTCTTTACACACACATAAAAAAAAATCTACACTAAAATCAATATTATGCTAACAGGTTTCAAAAGAAGACAATCAATCTCAGCCTGATTCTGTAGCTGTGAGCATATTAAAAGACTGTACTGGAATTGAATAGCCCAGGCAATTATTTCTTTTATGACATGAGAAAAGTCTGATGTGTCTCAAAGGATATGGCATTACTTACTTCTTACCTTCAAAGACTCACTGTATACAGATTAGCTTTCAGTTTATTATTAAAAGGAATATTTATGAATGTAAAACACATATTTCAAGCATTTTATAAAGTGTGGCAAAATAATTAGTTCCAGAAATATCGTTCCAGATATTTTAGGTCAGGATAACAACTATGATGATAGTAGAAGGAGTCTGTCTTCTTCAAGCACACATCAGAAGTGAAACTGAAGTTATGTGCCCTAATGACAAAGAAATTTTAAAAAATGCCACTATAGTCAACAAAATACAGTGGCATTGTGTAATTTGTTGCCTATACTTCTGGAGTTTGATATAGTGTACTTCTGTGGAAGACTTATTTTGACAATAACCTATCAAGCCAAAGAAGATAACCATTTTTGGAGCAAATAATTGGATTTGCTAATTTGGAGAGATATCATCGAGAGTTCACAAAGCACAAATTGCCTCTGAAGTACCTAAGGAAGGAAAAGGAAATGTTATACATCCCCTGAATTCCTCTTCCCAGGCTTTCCTGGGACTCATATGGTTGGCTACTAGCCCATTGTATATCTCTCTTCCAAATATGTGTTTAGATTCTCTTCAAGCTCCACCAAACATAATGCGGACTCAGAAGAGAATTCCAAAATTAGAGCGTAAGAATCACAGACTGGGTAAGATTGGAAGGGACCAGAGTGGGTCATATGGTCCAAACTCCCTGCTCAAGCAGGGTCATCTGAGGGCACCTGACACAGGGTCACATTCAGGTGGCTCTCAAAAATCTTCAGTGAGGGAGACCTCACAATCTGTCTGGACAGCCTTTTTTTAGTGCCTGGTCACCAACATAGTAAAGAAGTTCTTTCTCATATTCAGGTGGAATTTCCTGCGCATCAGTTTCTCCCCATTGCCTCTTGTCCTATTGCTCAGCCCCACTGAGAAGAGCCTGGCTCCATCCTCTTGGCACCCTCCCTTTAGATACTGACAGACATTGATGAGGTCCCTTCTCAGTCACCTCTGCTCGAAGCTGAACAGGCCAAAGTCTCTAAGCTTTTCCTTGTAAGAGGGATGTTCCAGTCCCTTAATTACCTTTGTAGCCCTCCTCTGGATCTGGAATTTCGTGTCCCTCTTGTACTGAGGATCCCAGAACTGGACCCAGCACTCTAGATTTGCCCCACCAGGGTTGAGTAGAGGGGAAGGATCACCTCCCTCGACCTGCTGGCAATGCCCTTCCTAATCCATCCCAGGACACCATTGGCCTTCTTGGCCACAAGGGCACTACTGGCTCTTGGACAGCTTGTTGTCCACCAGGACCCCCAGGTCCTTCTCCACAGACCTGCTTTCCAGCAGCTCAGCCCCCAGCCTGTGCTGGTGCAGGGTTTATTCCTCCCCAGATGCAGGACTCTGCATGTGCCTTTGATAAATTTCAGTCAGTTCTTTGCCCATCTCTCCAACCTGCTGAGGTCCTTCTGAAGGGCTGCACAGCCCTCTGGGGTACTGGCCCCTCCTCCGAACTCTGTGTCATCAGAGAACCTGCTGAGGAGACACATAATCTTGTATAATCTTTGTAATACTGCAAATTGCCTCAGGGGAAACTTCTCCACATAATTCACTCTTTGTATTTCTGTGCTGGTCTCACTCCACAGAAAAGCCTTCTTCACCAGCAAGGTTTTATGGTAACAATTCCCTTGGTCTATATCCTATCTCAGGATATCAGCTTTCTTACAGTTTCTTTCAAAATGATGACAACTTGAAGGGGAGAGAGACGCATCTGAGTATACCTATCATTGCAGCAGCCTTCTCCCTTTTTGCAAGCACTAATCAAAGTTTTAATCCTATTTTTGTCTTTAGCACCGCTGCCTTCTCCCTTTACGCATGGCTGTTAAAATAGATCCATAATTTACTGAAGTCCTATCCTCAGGTTACTCTTGCACAGAACTTTCCAGAACTGTTCTTAAATCTTTATTTATTTCATAAACTAATTATATGCATCGCCACAAAAGGATGGAACTAAGTTCTGTTGCTTATTTTTTTAAGAAATTACAGACCTTAACTGAGGAAAGTGAATATCCTTGAGATCAGGCACAATGGCTCATTAATCTTGGGTGTGGAAGAACAAGATATACTTCTGTATGGATTTCCTATGATCTAGCTATGCAGGTTTAATCTTTCTTTAAAAATTCTAGTAATGGGAAACAGCAAAACTGATTAAGAAATTATTAACACACATTAAAAAAGTATTAAAAACTCCCATCAGGATATAGCTTAACCGTAAAGGAGAAAAATATTATTTTCTCCTCTAACAACTTTTTAAAATTTTGATTGTATCTTTAGGATTATAAAAGTCAGTATTAGTAGAACTGGAAAATAAATGTCAATCTCCTTCTTGAAAATTGTTTAAAAATATTAAGATTCAAGATAGATTAAAAAACCCCAACAGTTATGCGCAAATGGTCAAAAAGAAGAAATACAAGGATTTTTATAGTTCCCTTTAACTGTATTTCTTGAAAATCCCAAAATTTTATAATTAGCTCTGAAGTTAATTTATTTAATGTATATTTGTCTTGGATTGACAGACGGAGATGTCTACAAAATATCATGGACAACAGAGGCTCTTGGTTTTTTCTTCAAAAGCAGGTCAAAACCATGTGTAAAAATTGAATAATGTAAAACTTGGTTTTGATGCAGAATTAAGCAGTACCTTATCTCCAAAATTTGTCTTATATTATTAGAAAAGTTATTTACTTTTGCTAACAAAAAAAAAAGTGTAGGCTCATCTTTTCATCTTTTTATTCTTTTCCAACACAACTACATGTATGATGCAAAATAGAAATAACATGAGCCCTCAAAACTACAATGACATTTAAATTTCTAAGTAAACTATTCCAGACATACAATATTTCAAAGGTAAAAGATAACATTTTTCCATAATGAAAGAAAACACGCATATGTTTCTTGAAAATTGCTTGTTTGATTTCCTGAACAACAGAAAACACATTAAAAAAACATAAATAGATTTTATCTTGTAACAGTTACATTATGGAAGTGTATATGAAAAATTAAATTTGTTATAGAGAAATGCATAAAGATGACAACTGTGCTAAAAGTGAATTCTGATTTTTAAAATCTCTTTTTCTCATATAAGTTAATACATTCACTTTGCTTTCTACAGATACATGGATGCAACATAATGAGTCATAAACACTACAGTTTGATTTTTTCACTTCACTGCTATATTTTATAGTAACATTTTCTAACTCAGACCATAACCAAAGCCTTTGACTAGAATTTTTTGGGCCATTGTCATAAGTAATGACAAATGTCACATGTATATTTACATATACTTCACCCTCAAATTCTTTGTAATTTTATTCAGGACATATGTTCTGCAGAAATATAAAAAATAATAAAACCATAAAAATACACTATTATTTCATGAGAGGGGTGCACATAAATGACATAAATCCAAATAATATCGAAACTTTAGATCTGAAAGACAGCAAGATGCTAACAGAATTTTATGGGAAAAGAATATTTAATTTCCTAGTAGAAGCAGGAAAAATATACCCAAGCTTCAAATGAGAATGAATGGTTTAATAAGGCAAACCTATTAACCTATATCTTAGGATTCAGAACTCTGCAAAAAATGATTTCTGACTGTACTTTCTCCTCTGCTATCTACTTTTGCTTCCTCCTTTGTCAGAAATGAACCTGAGCTATCACTGGAAGGAAAAAGTCAAAATTAGAGATATGAAGCACAGAATTATTTACTTGTTAGGGCCATGGGTGAGTAGTTAAGCCGTTGCTCCTCTGATTCCTATTAAAGCACTTACAAAGTCATATTTCACAGTGGTTCACAGTCTCACCTTGACAGGGCTATGGACAAACTTCGAGGTCTTAGGTGGACTCAATATGCCCTGGGGGCAAGGTCTTCCTAAAGCTTGAGCTGAAAGTTACAAAGGTGCTGCTTTACATGTGATCTGGAGATACATGATATTTCAAAATCATATCTGAAAAGAAGATCAAACCAGACAAAGAACAGTGTTAAAACATGAATTATGTATCATCCTCCCATGTATTTCAGCTACTTCTAAGCTTCTCTTCTCTTCTCTTCTCTTCTCTTCTCTTCTCTTCTCTTCTCTTCTCTTCTCTTCTCTTCTCTTCTCTTCTCTTCTCTTCTCT
>VXBC01012008.1:889897-971154 GCA_013399945.1 Ploceus nigricollis
CAAACCAAAAGGAAAAAAAAAAAAAAGAGAGAGAAATGGAAGTTTTGCCTCTGTCTGCCCAAGAAAACCGGAAAGTTTCATGCTTAAATATGGTTGCTCCTAAGTACTGAAAAACAATTCTGGAAACTTTCCCATCAAAGCATCTGTGTCCTTTTAACTTGATTCTGACTAAGTACCCTGTTTTCCATTCGCATTGCAAGAACTACTGAATGAAAAGACATTAAAAGGAGCTTTCAAGATCTCTTGGGTAAATTTAATATTTTTAAATGTTAACGTATTAATTTTTGGGTAAAAAATATCTATTTAAATTTAATCTGTAAAGCATTTATCATTATAGTCAACGAGAAATGCTATAATTTTATCACTATAGACAATGATAAATTTTTTCCATCCTCTAATCTTTACAAATATGTCTTAATAATTCCTGTGTCATCCTCTTTCTCTGCTTTATTTTCTGTTTTGCTTTGTCCTTTGTTTTCATGAGTTACAAAAAATATAGATATACATATAAGAGATTGATTTAGATATAAATATATATGCATATATATATATATATAAAAATCCTTCTTATGATAAAGGCAAAAAAATTATATGGTACTGAAAAGAAAGATTTTACAAGGAAAGGATGTTTCATAGAAACAAGAAAAATCTAACAAAACATATGGGACATTAGTAGCATTTTCTAAGCATATTCACATTTTGTCATCATGTAATGAAGAATGGATCTCTTTAGTCACCAAGGAAACAGGTGAATTCTGTACACTAGTCATAGCAGTTCATGTGAAATTCAGCTAAACTCTGCTGGATCATTCACTCAAAAAGAATGATTTTATCAATCAAATCACAAGCTACTGGACTCAGTAGAACTGCAGGGTTGAATACCAGGACCAAAGTTAAGATAAGAAGTCAGGCTGAGTGTTCATATAAGACGTTTTTATGATTGATTTTCAGTAAACCAAATTTTTTCTTAAAAATATTATTATTCCAAAAAAGCCAAGTGAGCAGTGCTGTGAAAATATGAAGCTGATCCGTTAATAAAGTAACTCATCATTTAGTGATATTTAAGAATTTGGTATTCAGTCAGGAATAGCTAGACATAAAAATTTCCATATCCTTGATTAGTTTTCCTATGCAAATGAAATGAAATAGCCTTAGTGGTCAAAGAGAGACAGAACAGAACAGAAAAAGGCTTTTCTCTTCGGTGATAGCAATATAAAATACCATATTGATAATATGGAAATGAGAAAAAGAATATCAACTATGAAGCTCTTGTTCCAGAGGACTGACTCCAGGAAATTAGAAAAATAGTCAAAATGCTATTGGGTCCTATTTTGTTACTTTGTTTCATACATATAAATTTTAGCCCTTTGTCAGGGCTGACTCACTTGAAAAACAGTGACTTTCTCACATCTGATTTCTTAACACCTGAAAAACTGCCATTCATGAGGTATAAATACTGAAAAAAATGGATATGAGTTAATTACTTTTTAGTTACAAAGAGAGAACATTAAATTTAAAAAAAAATAAAAAGGAACCCGATAGAAATTCTATTCTTTGCAGGTAATCTACTCCAATATACTTATTGTTGCAGTAGTAAAGAGTGAACATTTAAGGAATAGAAGAATATGTGATTGCCAGAAGGAAATATTTCTCAAATTTCATTGTGCTGTCATAGGCATCCAAGAAGAATTAAGTGATTTTCTTTTATTTTTTTATGAAACCTTTTTCCCATTTCTAATTGACTTTTATGTTTTTTCTTCTCAGAAATCAAAAATATGTATGCAAAATTAAAGAATAGTTATTTTGGTTTTTTATGAGTCTGTGTTTTGTCATAATAAATACCTAGATTGGTACTGTCACATTTAAAGTATTCCGTAACAGTTTTCCATTGTTACTCTGTAACATACATGTTGGCAGTTTTCACATGTGATTGTCTTATATTTCCTGAAGCAAAGACTAACTTCTACCTTGTTTCTCATCTAGAAAACTGCAGACTGAAAAAATGGAAAAAAAGTTACTTTTAGAGAGGTTCTGTGCAAGATTAATCAGTGCTAATGTTGTTTTTTGGAAAACTGGTCACTGGAGCTCTCAGAAAATTTACATTTTAAATACTCTGTCTTTAAACAGATTTTTTCAAGGGTAGAGATCACTCAGACAACCCCAAGTAGATTAAATCATTCAAAATGTTGAATTAACTTAGATGTTGCATTGCAATATTTAACCACTATTCCGGGGAATCATGTGTCTCTTACAGAACTTAGTTATATTAGTTATACCTGTTATCTGAGCAAATGTTCTAGTTACCTCAAGTATGATCAATATCTGGCACCAGAAAACTACTTCAATGGATGCTGTTTCTTGGAGGCTGCTCTTTCTATCAGTAAAAATTTATAGATTTCATGTCTTCATTTTTCCACAGAAATTTCTCAGAATCAATATACATAGTAAAACAGGAAAACATATAACTATGAGTAATAAGATTAACACATTGATATGGCATGGGAATGCTTTTATATTAAGTATGATTAATTTGAAACTGCTGCTTGGAAAAAAGGTTTAGCTGGAGGGAGATGTAAGAAATTATACAGTTCTGAATGCTATGGTAAATGTTGGTAAAATTGATTATTTATTGTTGTTTGTAAACTGAGTGTTATTACTGGGTACCAGACTGAAATCAAAAGGAAGCCTTTCTTTTCCCACAAGAGAGACTATTTTCACACAGAGTTTTTAAACACATCAAGTGCAAGGTAGTTTCAGCAGTGGCTATTGTATATAATGACTTGAATTCAAATTCTAGGTCAGGAAATTTCTAGAAATCTTCCTACTGATTGCCGGGAAGATCAAATGAGCTAAATATTTCCATTATCTGTTCTTATCCTCTAATCTTATTTTAGCAGACACTCCCACACAAATGGCTTGCTACACCTATGATCTCACCTGGTTTTCTTGGTGGAGTGACCTGTCTACCAGAAAGAACATTAAGAGGTAAATTATGAAATCCTTATAGGAAATGAGGTGATGGTAACAGTGGAGAGGTCACCATTTGGCTGGGTTGGGTATATCAACAAGTGGCCTTCACTTGCCACGTGTAGCCCACCTGATCATGTGGCAGCTGTGAACACAAAAGACATAATTCCCCACATGATTTCTTTCAAACTTATCTGACAAATTTACCTGAGTTTAAACATCTGAGAGGATCTGCTCTTTTGCAACAGCATCATGCCGTTATGCCTTCTTGTGCGTGTATTCTACTTGTTTCAGATCATTTCTTGAAGTGCTAAATAGGTCTCACTTCAAAACTGAGCATGGCCTTGTCTTCTTGAACGTTGCCTTGCCTCTTCCTTTCTGTATCACAGATGAAGCTATAAATGATCTGGCTCATTTCCATTGCCTGACAGACTGAAACTGGAGTGGCAATGCCACTAGCCACTAACCATATGCAGGACTGGAAGCAATAATAATACACAGCAAAACAGACGAAAATCAGCAACAAAAATTTTCTGCGTCAATTTCTAACACTTCCCACTGAAAATTACATTTTAAAGAAGTTCTCATAGTAAAGTCTAAGAAAAAATATGGGGTGAAGGAAAAATAGCAGAGATACAGATTCTCTTCACAGTTATTTCCATATTCTAGGGTTTTATTTTTCAAGTCAGCTATTCCTGTGAACCTAGTTAGAGCTGCCAGGAACTGATCTTCCATGAAACACAGATATGAGGAACAATTGCCAAAGACTCCAAGTGATTAATGCACATGGGACTATTTCATAAGCAAATGCAAATTATGATCTATTTTGATGGTATGTCACAGATGATTTCTTCAAAGTTGTCTTTCATATCTTAGTTTTCTGTCTTCGTAGAAGAAAACTCTGTTGGCTAACGAAACAAACTCCAAATGCTGTAAATTCAGGTGTTCTTAGCTGTGTCATACTGACAAATATGACTAGTCTAATTTTTCATTTAGTCATTTGATAAACATCCTTACTGTTCTTATGCACTGATATATGGATTTAGAGATTATAAAGATCAATTACTTGTAGTGCAAATGTTATAAAATCGTATAGCAAGCTTTATCCTTTAAAATTTTCCATTTCTTTTTGCTATATTTATAAAAGAATCTTGACTTTAAATATTTGGACTCAGATTAAGGAAGAGATTACATGTTATACACATTACAGTAAACCAAAAAACCCCCTCCCCAGTAATCTCAGTTTTCACCCAAAATTGTAGGTACTTTGGGCAGGATTCATAAAGGGTCTATGAGTCAGGCAAGATAGGCCAAATGAATCATCCCTTCTATGCTTCCTACATGAACAACCTGAGGAAAACAGCTCTTGGCAGGATTGATCTGGCACTGAGAGCTTCCCAGAGAGTGATGAGTATGCCAGTTTGGAAATGTCTTCCTCGTTTCTTTAATGAGGCAGGATTTGTAGATAACAGCTTTAAACTAAATGCCCATTTATAGCTGTCTTTATTCAGGAGAAAAAAACCCTGAAAAAATAAGCACCATTTAAAGTTATAAATTGCATATCTTTAAGCAAAATTAGTCCTCCTTTTACATCAGGGAACTCATGGAATAAAATCTTTCCTAAACTCTATGTATATTTGCCTCTTAAATTCTTGGCTGAAGGGTGAGGATGGTTGCTGTTTGGTTTGATTTTTCTTACCTTCCAAGTAATCAATCAACAGATTCATTCATTTTATTAATTTGTAAAATAAATTTAATTATCATATTTAGCCATTATAAAATTATATTTACCCAATTATACCATATAGAAAACATTGGTTACTAACAGACTTGAAGGAAAACTGTTTTCAGAATATATAGAATAGAAGAATAGAAGTATAAGGCACCTTCAGACAAAAAAAACTCCACTTGTGTCACTTAAAACTTTCAGGTAGGTGAGCCAAAAAGGCAAGAAGCCAAGACTGAAGAAGTTAAAAAAAGAACAGAGGGCATGGATAAGAAAAGTTACAGCAAAGACAGCCTAAAGATTAATTTACAGCGCACCTCTTACTTCAAAATAATCAGCCAGAGGACTTCATTGGCTGGCCCTGTGAAAATGCAGGTAGGGTCTCACAGCAAGGGACAAACTACCCTGAATTTACCAGACCTAGAAAACACCTGCAGAAATATAAATTCCTATTATCATACTGCTCTGAGATTCTTTATGTACTAAAATGTGCCTGTTTGCTTTTCCTTACAACATAGGAAAAAAGAGAGAAACCCAACAGCCATTTCTTTGGAGCTTAAAAAGGGACACTAGGCCAGATGACAGTGAAAAAATAATTTGAATTGTTTCCTTCTGGGTAGCAATGCTGGGATGCTTTCTGGGGTATGTTTTCCTTCCAGGAAAGTGATGGGCAGCAGATCAATGAATCAGAAGCTGTGTCTAAGGAAAAAACAAAAAAGTGACTGAGTGGGGAAAAAAGCAACCAGTAGAGATCCTGCCTTGAAATCAGCATGGCTCAAATGAGCTTTCCCATGCTGCAGTAATTCCTGACCTTGCTTCTCAGCATGCAGCTGCCTCCACTAAAGATGAATAAAACAGAGGTGCCTGAGCTAGGGAGGTGCCTTCACTTAAGTGAAATTAAGTGGGCCAGATGCAGGTCCCGCAGCAAAGACACCCTGCAGCTCCTCTCAGAGACTCTCTGTGTCACCAGCATGTGGCCAGATGCTTGGGTGGTAGCTGTTTTAAGGTATGCAGCCAGGGAAATTTCCCTAACGCTGCTCCAGAACAACCTCAGCAACAGAGATAAAATTGTTGCTCTCTTGTTTATAGTAATATGAAATGTGAAATATATAAAAGCTTATATTTGCTTTAAGGTTGCTGATGTTGATTTAAATCACTTGTTACCAAATATGGATGGACTGCAAGCACCTTAGGAGTAGAGACAGAGTTTATTTTCCCTGTCTATAAATCTTAGGAAACAATTTTATTGAATATTCATGTCCCTTTTCTTATACACTGCACAGCTGCTATAGAAAGTGCTAAGGTAGATGCGTTGCTTTGCAGTGCCTCCTTTTTTTCTGCAAAATGAATAGTGATTATAGTGTTTTTATGCTGATTTCAATTAGTTTTTTGAAGAGCCATTGTTCTGTTGATATTAAAAAGGAAAAATAAGTGGTCTAATCTCATCCTGTGCAAGAAAATTACTTTTATTTTACTAAACTACATGCATGCACAATATGTTTAGTGCAGAAAAAGAGATGTCTCAACAGCACATATACATATTCTATTTGTATTAGATGCAACCAGCTGCTTGAGAGACTATGAGAATAGAGAGGATAATACTCTTTAATGCCTTTCTGATCGATTC
Source organism: Ploceus nigricollis (assembly GCA_013399945.1). Classification (NCBI taxonomy): domain Eukaryota; kingdom Metazoa; phylum Chordata; class Aves; order Passeriformes; family Ploceidae; genus Ploceus; species Ploceus nigricollis. Next base: position 896,218 of record VXBC01012008.1, read on the forward strand.
CCCAAATCCTCTTGGTATCTTCATGTGAGAAGTTTATGTAATGCTGCAGGTTGGCTTTGACAGAAATTTCTGTACAAACTAAGTGTTGGTCTGTGCCTGCCTCAGACTATGTTTGAGGTCAGATGGGACCCCTGAAGTTCACATTTTCCAACCCCCCTGCTCAAGCAGGGTCACCCAGGTCTGGTTGCCCATGACTATGTTCAGACATCTTTTGAATATCTCCAAGGATGGAGACCTCTGCAATCTCTCTGGGCAACCTGTGCTAGTGTCCAGTCACCCTCCTAGCAGCTGGGTTTCCTGAAGGTCAGATGGATCCTTCTGTACTTCAGTTTTTGCTCACTCTTGCCTCTTCATCTGCCACTGGGCTCCACTGGAATGTGCCTGGCTCTATCCTCTTTACTACTTCCCTTCAGGTGTTCATATATGCTGACAAGATTTCCTTCGAGCCTTCTCTTCAGGTTGAAAAGCTCCATCTCTCTTTTCTTATAGGAGAGATTTTGCAGTCTCTTAATCACAGTCATGGCTCCTCATTACTTCATTGGATCTTTCCTGTAGCATCATAGCTCTCTTGTGCTGAAGACCCCAAACTGAACACAGCACTCCAGCTGTGGCATCTCCAGTGCTGAGGAGAAGGGAAGAAGCACCTCCCTCAACCAGGTGACAGCCCAGACCTTCTTTGCCATTTAACACAAAGCTAATCAAAAGCCTTAGAGCTGTCTGATCAGTCCTTCATAAATGCTGAGATTATGCTGCCTTTTATTCTTGTATTTGTGTTTCAGGGACAGGGAGGTTGTTGCAATGCAAACTACTTAAAGCATGGACTTAAATTTCTTAAAGATTCCTTGGCTGAGAATGAACATCCCTCAAGTAATGTTCCTGTCTCCTTTGTGCTTCTTTCCCATATGCCACCACAGGAGAGAAGCAATAAATAGGCAAAGAAGGACTTTTATAAAGACTACAGTTATAATTTCCTTCTGGATGCATGTAGATAAACACAAAGTAGGTGAAGCATATCTAGAAACCCTGCCACTCTCCTGCAGATCTAGGAATTGCAATGAAATCTCAACTGTTCAGTCACTGTCATGATCTTTGTAATATTTAAAGCCATAGATAGACTGCAGCTTATATGTGAATGAAATGTCAATTGGTAATCTAGATTCATTAGAGGAGTTAGTAACTACATGGTTTTATACACCTCAATCTCATTTTCAATGGTAAAAGTCCCATCTCTCTGCTTACCTCATTAGTGAAATAAAATTCTAACTTGTACTGGCAACTTATACACAGGTTTCAATAAGGTAATTTGTTAAGGAATATTCTTAAAATATTACAGCTTTACAGGTGCAACAGAACAATGAGAATCAAGACTTTTTGCTTTTCCTGAGCTAAGGCTGTTAGGCGTTGTTACAAAGGAATTGTCGTCAAGTGATGTATTGTGTGTTCATTATACTGTTCACTATAATTACGATCACAATTAAACCTCAAAAATTGTTACTGACAGTTTAAGATGTATGAAGCTGAAAAGACAGTTTGCAGTGCAATGTATTTCATTATTATTAAAGACTGGGTAATCATAGCCAGCTGCATTTGATTAGTCTGGAAATCTCACACATTTAGGAACATGTCACCAAGTTGATTCACTTAATTTTGCGGTTGTTTTTGCAGCTACATTTTAACTGTCTCTGTGGAAAGAGCAATTTAAATGTCTTTCATCTTTCACTGTCCTTGTCCAAACCATCATGACCAGATTAGGTCTTCTCTTAAACATTGTTTAATGCAATTGGAAATTTTTTGTAATCAGATTGGACTGCTGTATTGTTTTTGCTAAAAAGACACTTCTATAAATTTGGATGTAAGGAAATAAGTGTCAACTTTACATCCTCAAATTAGACTTCAGACTCAGAAAATTTTCATTTGGAATTTTCTCTTGTAGTATTATCAGATAAAGTTCTTAGTTTACAGAATTAAAATATCTTCCTCTATATTTTCAAATTCATAGCCTTTGAGTGTGATATACAAAACTTTAGTGCTTTAGTTGATACAGCAGCATATGATTCGTTATATATGGAAATTTATAGATTATAATCTAACCACAAATCCCTATGAAATAATAGATTAAACTTTACTCTTTAGTTGGTTGGTCCAGCTGGAGTTCTGAGTTGAGTATTTGAATTACTGGAGGGTTGTACTTACAAGAATTACAACAAAACAGATTTAAGCATTTAATATAATCATCTTATGTTTCAGTATTATTTGACTTAATATATAATAATAATAAAATAAATAAAAGTAGATAAAATAAATTTTCATGTCACAAGTCTTTCTGATCTCAGGGAGCAGGAATATTTCAATTGTTGTGTTTGACCTCCCTAGTAGATTTGTGACTGGTTTGTCATGAAGGTCTCATGCCCTTGACACACACCAAGAACTGCTTTCTCTATTGGACTTAACTCTGCAAGCTCTGAGTTTGTATCATTTGATGTTTATTATAACAAAAAAGTTCTTTTGTGTTTTCCAATTCATTCCTTAACTTGTAACTTAGCTAGAGGTCTTTGTATCTGGGAGAGTGAGAAAAGTATGGGCTGGATCTATGAGAAATTAATATAAATATTCTCTCAAAAAGTAATTATTTTAAAAAATACATCATAAAAATCTAGTTGAATGGTATGAAAAGGAAGTACATATTTCAAATTTCCATTGTTACTTGAAAACTTAATTAAACGGACTATTCCCATAAATGCTATGCCACTGCTATTGTCATATGCAGTTCTAAATGTAACATAAATTAATTTTCAATTTTTCACATTTACCTTATAAACAAAATCAGGGAATTGAGAAAATAGCATCCATTTATCAGCTACAGAACTTCATTTGAATTTTCTGTGTTACACTCAATGCAGCTATGTACTATTCATATGTGAAAACATGTAAGAAAGTGAGAGTCTAAAGTGAATGAGAATAGGAGGTAGAGAATGGAATTAGAGACAAAGTAATGTCAGGAAAAGAGGTAATTGGACAGAGCCTGTATATCCATGAGTTTTTAAGGTAAAAAACCTGAATCTGACAAGCTACATGGGAATATGAATAGTTCCTCAAAGCAGTCTGTTGTCATGACATTTAGACTTAGGGTAAGACTTAGGTGTTTACCTCTGTCCCACAATACCCTCCCTAAAGTCTTAAAAAGAATTATTTGTGAAATTTTAACTGCATTATAAAAATGGAATTCTTAAATTGTTTTGCTTGGTAAATCACAGAATCAAATACTCCAGAATTTATCAGTATTCAGAATCTTGAATTTTGATGTCACTCTGAATCTGTGTTTAACAGCTGGACTCAACAGTTTCACCTGAAGTGAGAATTAGATCAGGAGTTTTTCCTTTCCCACCAAGTTCATTGCCAAAGTTTCTAGTGGTAGACTTGTTCATGAATACACATATGATGTCTTGCACTGATTTAATTTTAAAAATGGCCTATCTCTTTGCATCTGACTCTTTGTTCTCTTCACTTTCAATTCACTTCAAATTTATAATTGCACCTGCTTATAACTGTGACAAAAGCCACAAGATTTCTCTCCTGGTTTTCTTTTTCACTACATACATCAGTTATTTGCCGGTTTTTGTAACATGCTAGACGCTAATAAAGGCTGTCTTCAGTGTCTTTATTAGTTTAGTGTCTTTATTTCAGTGTTTAATTTGGTGAATAGCTTTTCAACTGTTGTTGAAGTAAACTCACCTAATAGTTTTGAAATTCTGGGCATTATTAGTTGTTGTTTAGTATTTTATCTAAAACCTAAATTTATGTTGTAGAGAAGAAAATATCCTCAGTTCTTAAGTCTGAAGTGTTGTGCAGTTAGTATCACAGCAATGGAAGACTCCGTGTTACACTCCCTTAAAAAGAAGAGCTAGATTTCTATGTTAGAAAGCTAATTTCAAATTATAAGTCATTTTCAGCTCCTATATTTATCAGTTTTCATGAGAATATCCTGTATTATCATATGCAAAATACAATAGCAAAATTATCCTCATCACAAAGCATCAAGGCCAGGAATTTGAAAATTTATTCAAAATTGGAATCGAAGACATAATCCAAATTTTTATATTAGGAGCATTCCATATTCTGCGTAATGACTATTGCATGGTCACTACACTTTATCCAACCACATGCAACAAACCCAGTAACGTGTCTGACTGAAATAGAAGTTGCTGATGGCTCTGTACATGCTCCTAACCCAAGTGCAGTTTTGTGGTCAAATATCATACATCAAACCTGGCAATAAAAATTTTGTGTGTAATTCCTGGATTTCATGGTAGTTCAAATACTATTTTCCTGAAGGACATTTAAAGCAAAGAGGTTAAAAAGCATGCATGAGGATAATGAGCAATAGGAATGAAAAAATAATACTATATTTTCATTCTTCAGTGGACTTCAAATATAATAATTATTTTCATACTCTGATGTTAGCGAATAAAACTTTTTAAATGCTATAGGTAAACATGACTCCTTTTAAAATTTATGAAATGATTATAGTTCTCAGACTCACTTCTGGAGTTAATAGGCTTCAATTTCATATCAGTATGTTTACTCTGTTCACTCATAAATTAATTAGAAATTACTGCAACTTCATCACTGCAGATGATTCTGCAGGCACATATCAACAGTGTCCTTCACAACAACTATCAGAATCCTACTACAAGAAACCTTATTATCCTGCTTTTATTTGTACCTCTTTTAATTTCTTGTGCTACGAAAACAATTACTTTTTCAGTAAAAAGTATGGCCCTGGGAATTATCGAAATTTTATTGCAATTCAAGAATCCACAGTCATAATGGAAATGACTCAGAAAAACATTGAAAACCTTTGCAAATATGTTTATCATATTTTCTAATCCACTCTAACTCATTTCTAATCCAAAATATCTCATTTATCGCTTTACAGAAAATAAAAGGTAACTAAATTATGTTTTTTGTTGTTCCTAAGACATCTACAAGAAAAATTGGAAATAATTTCCCCTTACTGATATCTTTCTCTGAACATAACCAAACCTATGTGATTATTGAGACTTTTCTTCACAATTATTAGTGCGGAATTTGTAGAGATACTCATTTTCATTCTGCAGTTCTGGTTTATAGGCACCTACAGAAAATATTATTAAAGCTACAGACAAATATTTTTAAAGTTATAGATTTACTTTATTTATCCTAGGTGTTTCAAAAGAAGAATCCGACTTATAAATCCCTTTTCCTAATCCGTCTAGGACTGGAGACAGAGGAATAAAGACTATTGACATGTTGTGAGTGATATGGCTTATGTCTTCTCTACTGTATAGTAGACAAGTGAAAGTGTTTGAGCTCTTTGAACTAGCTCTGACAAAGTTTTCAGGGGGCCAGCATTTTAGGAGCTGCTCTAATCCTGAAAATGAGCAGGATTGGTGCATCCCTTGGAGTCCATCAGTCCTGGCTGGAATTCAATGAGAATAACTGAAGGTGGGTAATGAGGACTCCAGGCTCAGCTGTCTTTAAAATTAAAACCTGACAGCTATAATACTAACACACATTTTTTAAAAAAAGAGTGACAAAATTAATTAACCTTTTGGTACTTTCTCTCTTCTTTTGTTCTGCATGTTGGTAGCCCTGAAGAATCTATAAAAGATAATATTGGTGCTGAGTAGCCATTGCTTTGCAGATGGAAGCCCTTAGGGAAGTCCTTTGTGCTGGCCACTCAAGCTGCAGATGCAGGAGCAGGAGCAGGGGGGAATTGTTTGATGGCAGATGTCCCCAGCATGACCCCACACCAGCTCCTCTGCAGGAGAAGAACATTCCCTGACAGACAAGAGCAAGTGACACTCTTGCTGGGGGTGAGGTTTTCAGTTCACTCCTGCTGATCACATTATTGCACACTTTTGTCTTGTTACTGTTGTTTGAGCACATATAAATTGTACCTGCAGGTTTCTATCACCCTTGTTGGTCCTGTAAACTGGTATCCACAGATGCCCATGAAAGACAGGATCGCAGTTGTGTAGGATTAGTAGGTGGCAAGATAGTGCCAAAGAAGAATACAGCAAATTACTTAATATAAACTTTCTGACGCTTGCAAGCATATTCTGATATATTCTTTATATACAATTGTAAACATAATGTATTGTAGCTTTTTATAATTCTCTTGTCTTCTGTTTGCAAACCCAAACTATATTTAACTCTGAAACTCTTCCCCAATTAATTTTTCTCATGGATGAATGGTGTAAAAATGACAAATTTGGAAAAAAAAACATTAAAAATTTTCTCTATTACAGGAATTTTGCTATTACAGAATTACTTATAGTAACAAGGATATTGATGACATTTCACAGAATTATTTACACTTGCATAGTTCAGAGAGAAAATAGAAAGTGTGTACCCAAAACACACTCTTTGCTAATGGATCTCTAGTTCACACTTTCTCTCACACAGATGATCATACTGGAATTATGGAATCTATATATGTTGGTAAAAGTTGCTCTTTCTCAGAGGGAGAGCACTGCTGCCTTTAAAAGCAATTAGATTTAGCAGGGAGTTGACTGAACAAGTGAAGCCATCTGTCTGCATTTACCACCATCAGACCAAGGCAGAGCCCCGCTGGTAATTTCTGGTGGGGATCAGCAGGGCTCACAGGCAGAACCACAGCGGATTGCTGCTTCAGCTGGTGTCCAAATTCACCCTCCACTCTGCTCATGGGCATCTCCTGAAGGTGGATGTTACTTCTTCCCCATGGAAGCTTCTCCTCATCATGGGTGTCCCAGCACACCTTCCTAGTGCTTCACCAGGCTGGGACACAGTTCTGTCTGCCCCCTTTACAGAAGTACTGGAAGTGAAACGAGGGCTAACTAACTCTACTTTTTATGCCACTAAGTTTTTTTTATGTCAGTTTCCAACCAAGGACAGAACACTCATCTGTCTTAAAATTGTGCATTTTTACTGGTTAAAGCAGGAGGCTCAGCGTGGGAGGCAGCCAAGAAGCTCAACCAGTATAGTCTGTGTATCTGCCTGATTGGGAGGAAAGTTTTATGCTCCTTTTGTAAGATAAATTATTTTCCATCTCCATCATATATGATAATTTTTACTTTTCTTTGATTGTAGAGAATATAATAACCTTGAAGCATTCTTTTCCTCTGGAGCATAATCAGAGTTTTACTGTGAGAACTGGACTGGTACTATTATTGTATGCATCTCAAAGTTCAACAGGTAAATTTTTTAAATAACCCATAATATCAATGGAAACCACTAATTAGCACCTCAATATGTGAATAATCCCCTTTCATTTCAAATAACAGAAAAGTTTTACTTTACACAAAGAAGCATTACTACGAGTTCAAGGCCATAAATACATTATGAATGGGTACATTTGAAAATTCATTTTTTTGAAGTTGGTGGCTGAATGAGCTTTAACTTCTCTGGTAGATGTCCTGATAACAGAAAATTAGAAAATAAAATTACACATGCTAAAAAAGGTTTTATCTTCTACTTTAGGCCTATTTTAAAATAATCAAATTTATTTAAAAAGCAAATAAAGGAACAGACAAGAAGCCAGACACAATTTTCGATCTGAGGCTTTATTTGTGCAATTCCTATATTAAATGTCATTGTGAAGAACTTCAGTTTGCTTGATGTGCACTTACACCAACACAACCTTTGGGATTTTCAGAAATCTTTTATGTAATACATGAAAAACAAGAGTTTAATCACAAAGTGGCATCTGGAGTAAGAAGAGTCCTCCAGTAGACCTTATATTGAGCTGATGCTGAGGTACAAGAGGTCATAATATGTTTTGTTTTGTTATATGGAAAGAAATATAAAATTAAAAATTTACATCTTTCTTTTAAAAGGCAATTTTCAAGAAATTATAAACCCTGAGCCAAATCATTTGAGGGATGTAACTAAAGATTAACATTTTAATTGCATTTAGAACACTTTAACAGACATCCAATAATGTTACAGTATACCAAGACTAAATTGGAAGCAAAGCCAGCTGTAACAAAATTTAAAGGAGAAATACAAAGAAAAGGAAGAGGGTGTTTATAGCAATAAACTAAAGCTAGGAACTCAGGAAACCTATAAACTTTCTAGAAAAGCATAAAGAGATCTACAGACAGATTTAAGGATAAAATATATTTCAAAGAGCATAAAAAAAAAGAAACTGAAGTGAGTTATATTGATCACACTTTTCCTTGATTAGGGAGTCTGTCTTTTGACTGATAAACCTAGCTGATCAATGAGATTTGGCAAAATCCACCATTTCATTTCAATTAAATGACAGGTTCAAACATTCAGAAATAGATATTATGATAAAAGATGTCAGAAGACATTTTCATTCATACCATATGATGAAGCATTTTCTAGGGCATCAGTAACTTTGAGAGGTTTTAACAGCAGTTACAAGAGGGAGACATATTTATATGAGGATTTCTTGTATAATTGGAAAATTTTCACTTACATACTTCAGGAAGAATCCCTCATTAATATTAGCTAATGCTGATTTTCAATGGCTCATGGAACAGCCAATATTGAAAAAAGACAATTGGGATGATCAAACTGATTATGTCTGTCAGCTTATCATAAACCCTGAAGTAAAGTGCGGACCAACCAATAATGAGAATTTCTTAATACAGATGTAAAGGAATGTTGTTAGTGCCAGTAGGCATAAGTTTATGGAAGACAGATCTTGTCAAACCAGCTTTATACCATCCTATTGCTGAAAATAAACCAGATTATCTCTAGAAAAAATAAAGAAAAAAAAAGCAAGCAGCAAGCTGTGGATACAGACTAAGGCTGAGGCTTCATATGGGTTGTAGGAAGTTGTTAGCCTGATGCATGCAGGATGCCTACCTGAACAGAAGATCCCTCTGGAGTAGTCAGATCGAAGGAGTAACTCTTAAAATATTCTATCTGGTTTACCTCTATTTTCCTTAACCTTCCCAGGTGAGGAAGGAGCCTGGGACTATTCTCAGTAGGTTTCTTGTAATGGTTAAATTTTCAGGGAGGAAAAAGGATCATTGAGAAGAGGTTCTAACAGTATGAATGCATGTACAATTTGTGAAGGTAGAGGCAGTCAGAGTACCTGCATTTGTCAGCATTTCCATCTCACGTAGGAATTCTTTATATAGACCAGAAATTATTGATTAAAGAGGTCACTGGAAAACTGGGAAGATTTCATGGACAAGCCACAAGAACAGCTAACAGACAGGAAAGATGCTTGAGAATTTGAGAAGTCATTCATTGATTGTGAAATATTAGCAAATATTTATGTGTTATTTGATAAACTTTCATATATGCCTGGTGAGGAAACAGGAATTTGATAGTGGAGAGTAGATGTCCCATAGTTGGAAATTAGTGTAAAAGAGTTCAGACTAAAGAAATAAGAAGACATAATTTTTCAATGACAAGAATTATAATAATAACCACCACTTAGCAAGGACTATAGCATTTTTTCCTTTACTTGTTTTAAAGGATAGTATAATATACTTTCATTTAAAATATATTTTATACAAAAGGAAATTAGGCCACTATAACTCTAAAGCCAGAACAGCTGTGTTAGAGCAGCTGATTGTGATTCAGCTCACAGGTTTGATACAGAGGCTCTTACTATCACCACAGGTTATATGCCATAAAGAGCTGCACAAGTATTGCCAAGAACAATCTTGTATTTTGAGAGTCCATTAGCTGCCCAGACTTTCATAGCTGTTCTCCAGTTGGAAGGCATAAGCTGGGGATGAAATTCAGAGCACACTATGGCTAATATCTAAGGTGGAATTTCATTAAGAGACAACAACCTGGGAGCAAGGATACAATTAGCCCATACATTCAGGTGTCTAACCAAGGTATTGTACCTTTGCAGGCACTGACTATACACAGTGCTTCTGTCAACTGCCTTGGGGAGAATTTGTCACAGCTACTTTAGTTATTCCACTGAGAGCTTAGAAAGCAAGACCTCTAACTTTCTGTGCTCTGAACTACACCAAATGTAGGTGCCTACAGTAGAGGCATGAATGTCTTCCATTGTGGGTGGTTATAAGCACTGAGTGGAAAGAAAAAGGAATAAAGAGTTGTGTCACCAGAACATGTCAAAAGAACATGCAGAAGCACTATGCCTAACTCACACTAGGACTCAGCTATAACTCCTACCATATATTAAAGCACAAATGAAACTAAACGCTTTTGACTTACTTAAGGACTCAAGCTGTGAAGAATGCACAGCTTGAATCTGGATTTCTGCAGTCCAACTCCCTCACTTCTCTGCAAATCTCAAATTTAGGACTAGGACTACAGTGTAGGTCAGCGACACAGCTTCATTTCTGGCCTTACGTACCTTTGGGCAGTTTAGAGTTGTTAGTATCTCTCAGGAGAGCAGAGGAATGCTAGTGTGCATATACACAGATGCTATTCATATAGCACATATATATCTATATATATAACACACATATATATATATATGTGCCATATGAATAGCATTTTATGCTATTCCTCTGAATGAGAGCCTTTTAAACTGCCCTTAAAAATAAAAATGACAAAAAATAAGGAAAGTCTTATAGTCCCATTGAGGAGAGAAAAACATGGTCAAGACAGACTCCTAAGCTTACATTTCTAAACAGCTTCTCTAATTTTCTTAGGCAAATAAAAATTTTGTTCCTTTGATCTGCATACGTAATTCCCACTGGTGCTAATGAAAATTATTTACTAATTCAATAGAATAAGCCCTATAATTTCAGGGATATTTGGAGGGGGACTTCAAAGAAAACATTAAATACTTGATAAGAAGTGATAAGAAGTCTATGAAGAGACTGAATGTTTGAATAGCAATAATTTTTTTTAATTATCTTGAATTTTCTAATGTATGCAAAAATTTCTAGTCTACTGAAGTCCAATACATAGATGTTCAATAAAACTTTAATAATATTAAATGACAAAAAGTAAGACCATTAATGTATTTAAGACTTACTAAAGTGCAGCCATAAAAAAGGAAGTTATTAGATTTTTTTTTGTAGAAAACTGTAAAAGACAAAAAAATGTGAGGCTTTAATCTCAGTCTTCATTGATATAAAAGGAATTATTAAGCCCTAGGTAAATCAAAAAGAAAGAAAGTCAGAGAGAGAGATAAACAGAGTAGATTTTATTTTTCCATTGCATTTCTTCTCTCTCCTTTTAAGTATAGAATTTTGACTTATTGTGGACTCAGTCATATATGTGTAATGTTTAAACCAGTAATAATTTCAAATTTTGGACTGCAAATGAGAGCAAAAGCTGAGCAAAGGCAAATGCTCTCCCCTTTCTGGCTGCAGTAATGGTCCATGATGGAATGATACAGAACACCATGAGACAGAGCCACAGCATGCCTGGCACCCAAGCTGTAGGCTAAATTCTCCATTAGTACTCCTAGAACCTTCATGGACCTGCATGGTGGGTATGCTGACAAACTGACAAACCTTGTAAAAATCTGAAGAGTGGATGTCGCCATTTCTTGGTATTTGGAGCTCAGATATTTGCATCTATCTCATTGTCTGCAATCTCCTAAGTGTCAGTAGAACAATCCTGGGGAGAAATCAATCCCATCCTAAAGTAAAGATCTGCAACAGACCAGATTAATTGGTAATTAAATTTGTCCATTATGTTTTGTTGAGTGCAGAAAGTGGAATCCAAATAACCTGGACGGGTGTCTGAAGGTGGGTGTGGAGACTCCCACCCCCAGTTTATCCATTGATGTGGAAGCTGGTCTGACCTCCAGTGATAGAGACTGTAGCAATCACTTTAGTGAATGTATTCCTGCATTCATAATAATTTTAAAAGCATTTTTTAAATTACAAGCTGTAAATTAAGCCAAATATTTCAATGCCATCTGTCACAGAGAAATAAAACATAATTGTTTTTTCTATTTATATTACTTTTTTATATATATGAAGAAAGGCACGTCTGATTTTGTTTTTGCCTTCCCCAAGTTAAACAAAACCAGTATTCTTGATACTTACCTGTCATGCTTTCTACACCTGTGGTCATCCCAAACAATATTCATTTGAGCAAATATTTTTTACTGTAGCATCTAAGGATGGCTGTAATATTCCAGCTGAGACCTTATCACAGTAATGTAGACATCAGAGAAAATCTACTTCAAATGTCATAGGCACAAATTCTCTTCATGGAAATTGCTTTTTTTCCCTCTCTACACTCCCCTGATCTTCAACAGCAAAAAGGTTACTCATCCTTGTTCTCTTTATAAATCAGGTCATTTTGCAGGTATTTTTTCAGTCAATATCCTCCCCTGCTTATTCCTGCCTGTATGTAATGACTTGCACTAGAAAAATAGCATTTTTTTTCTGATCTCATCTAAAATCTGACAAAATTTCTTTGAATTTCATGATAAAAATAACAATTTTCTTGACTTTGTGGCCCTTCATACTTAATGAACATACCTTCTGTTTGCTTCTCTAGGCAATTCATACAAATATTTTATAGTTTTATGTCCTGCAGAAACCTTTTGGAGAGTGGAAACTGCTGATCTTTTCATTTACATGTGGTATTTTTATCTAAACAATGTGTTTCCATATTTCTTCCTGGAAAGGCACCTGTGTTGAAAACGTTACTGGAACTGCAATTAGACCTGTGATGCTCCTCCTGTATGCATAAGACCTTTACCTTTTGTAGGAGGAAGTGAAGCTACTTAGGCATGATTCATTCCAGAGACACAAAGGTTGGTGGTTACTCATTCCTCTGTTTACTCAGTGTGTTCACAGATTTCTTGCTTATTGGCTCCATGTTTTTTTAAGCAGCGGGTGTTAGGATGTCTGCAATTTTCAACAATCTCCTTTATAAAGCAATTAACCACTTTTGCCTTTTGCAATTTATTTCATATCCATCTGTCATAACTTCTCAGATGCAACCAAACACTGAGCTTTTATTTATGAATTCTTTCAGTGCTCTGAAAGAAAAAAAAAATGTCAGATGAAGGCAGTTTGAAAACATCTGATTAAGTCAAGTATTAATTTGTTCCTTGCTATACCAGGCTGAAATCTTGATCCTTCACGCCTGATATTAACTATGATAGCAAATGAGCTTTTTAGAGAGAGTGGAAAAAATCATTAAGTGCTCAGAAATTATCAGCATTGTATGCCAATCACTTTCAATCTCTGCAGGAGCAGACTAATGATCTTTCTTTTTTTTTTTTCATCCTGCTTCTGGAGTACTTACTTGTAACTGGTTTTTGTTGGAATTAATTTTCTCCACAATTTTCCTTTTCTGACTTTGTTTTTCTAACCCAAAGTTTAATTGTAATGCTGCATTTTTGCACCCATCCTCAGTAGTTTGACCTGGGGTCAGTTTTCTATGATGTTCACTTTGTGATTAAAATGACAATGAGATGACAGTTTCTCAGCTCTGTGCCCTTGATATTCTCGTAAATTACTAATCTCTTTTACATATTCTACTAATACAAGCCATTTAAAAGTTCTTTCCTTATCATTCTCTGATTTCATTGAAATCTGCCTTTCTGAAAGCTGTTGTTTTCATTCTGGCCTTTTTTGTGCACTCTGTTAGGGTCATGAAATTACAACACTATGTTCAACCATACCCAAGATATTTTTTTATCTGATGGCTTCAGAATTCTTCCCTCTTAGTTGAAATAATATGTCGATTTGCTCCATTATGAATGTCCTACAGTTTGTTACTAATTGGAAGAACTTGCAGGGCAGTCAGGGTCCAGGTATGTCCTTGTGTCTCTTTGTAATTAAAATTTCCAGTGATAATTACTCTTTTAAGGGTTTTAAAGGATCAAAACGACATTACCTACTCCGGTTTACACTTGCAGGAAATGTTCCTGTTTGAGTATATTCCTGTTTTCAGTGGCTAGTTCAATATTTTGCGACCCTTTGCCACTTGAACAACTTTTATTTCAATATCTTTGTTTTTCCATTTTAGGTCCAGATGTGAGCCTCAGACACAGCTGAGAATTCAATCTTTTGAAATAACCATCCCTGTAACTTGCATATCCTTTCACAATACACTTATTTCTACCCAAATCCTTTGTTTTTCCTGCATTACCATCTTGGCTGTAACTACTTGTTCAGCACACTGAACCTATGTCTGTCTGTCCAGGTCTGCACTTACTGAAATATTGAACTTAGAGAATGATTTTGCATTAGGAGGCTAATTAATAACAGACAAAGGAGTGTTTGATTTCTAGAACTGAAAGTGTCAACTAAGCTGCCTATAATACGAAGATTTAAAACCTTTGGAAACAACTGGCTGATCCATGGGAACAGTGTAGTGACTGCAGCAACCTCAAAAATGCTTCAAATATTCCCTGTTATGGAAATAATGAAAAAGTTATCTTAGCAATATATAAACAGAGACAATTTCAGAAACCCCTATAGATTAATAATCTGTCCAACATTCAATGTTTAAAAGCATTTAATTTTACTTTTTCCTTTCCATATATGTCTTTGGTTATGTCTTTCAGTTTCTTTAGAGGTTTTGGAATTGGAATGAGACAGTTTGATTTTCTTTGGCTCATGTTTCCTATAAGTCTGCATCTAAGCTTCTGATCCATGAAAGACAAATAAAAATAAAATATATCAAAGATGCAAAGAACTGAGAAAAATATAATGGTTTTCTATTCTGTTTTTTCTAACTAGGAATTATAATTTAAATCTTCATTAAAAGCAAACTATAATTTTTAATCCTCTTTGGCCTTAAAATCATGATTCAATGAGGCTTTTAAACACCTGCTCTACTTCAAAGTATGCTCAAAATTGCTTTATTGGATCAGGTCCTAATTCGCTCAAAAACATAAATGGACCTTATCAAAAGTCAAAAAGCTCCTGCTTTGTGACTTACTTTCAAGTTATTTCATTTGAAGCATAGGATCCAATTAATTCCAATAGAGCTGTCTTAGAGATATTAAATTTACATATTAAGTACAAAATTGCGGCCAAATTGAAGAATATCGATGGTTGAAAGGCTTTTGGTTCTATAGCTGTCTGCAGTGCAAAGCTAAATTTGTGGAAGAGTTTCCTGTTATTACACAGTTTTATAAATTCTACAGATTCAATTATTTTCACCTAAAATTTAGTTCATAAAGACATGCATCGTTCTTTAAATGCTAACACATAGTCGTGGAATGATTTTCAAATATAGATAATAAAATAAGTTAATGTAAATAAATGGTAATGTTTATACACTGGACACACTACATAGTGAATTCCTCAGAATTAATTTTTGGAGCACTTTAGCTGTATCTTGTTAAGATGAAGTTTGGTTCTGATTTACAGGATCACTGTGGAGTTCCTTATTAAACTGTCACTCAGAGAGTATAAGAGTGGAATACCCATTACTGAGTTAATTAGATCTGTGGTAGTTTTCAGGCTGGTGGTGACAGCTGCCTGCATGTGGCCCAGCATATACATTATCCTAGTGGCAACACTACCTCTGCTGCCGTAGAAGACTTTTCACAGCCATGACAAAAGGGAAAAGGATGCTGCTTTTCCCCTTAGGGGGCAGTATCACAATCCAGGAAAAATCTTCAAAGGTTAGATTTATTTTCTTGCAAAACATTTGTAATGACAAAACATGACACAGATTCACTGCACTTTGTTCTTTTAAAATTTATTTCTTAGTTAAATGTAGCTGCCTTGAACGAACACACAGTTACATTCAATGAGGTACAAATATTACCAAGGAAAATTTCATTAATGAATACTAGGGGACTATATTGTTCAAATATGTTGTGTTTCTTGTATGACTACAGGATTTCAGGAAATTATTCCATGATAACTTAGGTATTTTTACTTCTGGGCTATACCATGAGGGATTAGGTGACAGGTAGCCCCTGCATCTTTTAGTATGCTTCAGCTGTTAATTGGTTTCAGTTTCAGAAAACTGGGTGAAACAAAACATCTTAGCGTGCTCTTGTGACATGGAGATTAGTCAAATTTTCAACAGTGTTCATGAAAGTAATGTCCCTGCCCTGTTAATCAGCAATACACTCAGCTGTTACAGGGATGGAAACTAAGGTACAATATTTGGAAGTTTACATACTCTGGAGCAAACTCATGTAGGCACACCCTTACGTCAGGTAAAAGCGCAGTAGCAAACCCCACCTCCACTGTTAGGAACGTGTTTGGAATGCTTGGTGAACTCCTATGAACTGCTCTGAATTTACTCAAAACTGATATCAGTTAGTAGCTAATGCTTCTTATAGACCCTAAAACTCCACATCACTAGTAAGCATTCCCTTCTTTGTGTGGTCAGGATTCTAAGTCACATATGAAAAGCAGAACATTCTTTGTCAAGCCAGTACACCATTTCTTCAAGAAATCTTCAAGAATTTCTTCAGGAGTAGCTCAAAACAAGATACAGTGAGTCAGGTCAGGCCTGCCAAAAGCAATAGCATTGCCAGCTGAACCCATGAGATTTTTCCTTTCTTCTGCTTTCAGAAGGGAAGCATTCTTTCTTTTTTCTCCAGTAGTGTGCTGGGAGAAGCTGCTCAGCAGTGTGGCAAGCAGATATGGTACACAAACTGAATCATTCATTTAGTGAGTATTCCTGGGCTGACACTTATACCTGTACTTGGGGAGAATGCTTAGTAACTATTCCCACACACACTGCTATTTCTGTGCATTAAAAAATAATCCAGTCCAAACAAGAATATGCTATGAATCCACTGAAGTCAGTGAACAGTCTCCCCCTGCCCTTTGTGCCAGGGTTTCATGCTGTGCCTTGCTGAGAAAAATGATCTAATGAATTTTTCCCCATCTCTGACTTTGATGACTCCCTGATGTTATCTTCACCAGGTTTCCACTTCAATCTCATTTTCTTCAACATAACTTGTCTCATTGTATTTTCTGTCATATTTTTAAAATTCAAAATTAATACTGAAAATTATGTAGAAGTTTTTATATTTAAGGGAGCATGGACTGCTCTAAAGAAATAAGCTAAGTCTGCCTGTCAGAATACAGGCCACAATTAGTGTGGAATCAAAAATTTCCCCATGCATATAAATCATTCCCCTTCCCAAAATCTCAGAGAACAGGTGGATGAGACTTTAGTATTGTAAAGTTCTGTTGGTTAAAATAAGAAGCAGTAATTGGGACAGGAAGAATCTTTCTGTCCTTCAATTTTTGACCTGAGCTTATGAACTTGCTTTCAGTCAAAGGATTTTTTCTCTGGAAAAATGAAGTTATGGTGCACTAGTAAATGAGGTATTTCAGTCAGAATATTTACAAGACTGAAGAAAAATGTTAGCTACGTTTGTCTGGAAGTTTTGTGATCACTGAAGGGGGGATATATGACTGAGCTACTAAATTCAAAGCAAGGATGAGAGAGAAAGTAAAAAGGTGCATCAAGATTAACTGCTCAGTATTCATAGTCCATCCCTCACACAGTGGAAGAATATAATGGCAAGTTAAGTTTTCTCTGAATTAAGGAGTCTTTGCTCATGGAACACACATGCCATTTTCCTTCCATCATAACTTCCTTTGGAGATCTCTACTGATCAAAGGTTTAAAAAAGTGGTAGTAATCCACATTAGAAAAAGGAAATCAGAAACTTGTTGTCCTTTTGCCAAAAAGGACAGTTTACCTTAGTGCTTTCCTTGATTTACCTATTTGATGATATGAACAAGACCTTCCAGACAGACAGGATGAAGAATAACACTTTATATTTGTCTCCAGTAATGCAACAATGCCAAGAAACTGGATTTTCATAGGAAGACACAAAAAAAATCAAGAACCATTATGAACAGTTCTGGTTTTCTGCTGATTTTATCAAATTTATTTTAATGTCTGATATAAAAGAGATATAAAACATGAAATCGTGATTATTTTCTTCTATTGTCTTCTCAGAAGTAGTGTCTGTCCCCCCAAAAGAGTTTGGATTTTTTCTATCACCTTCATATCTCAAAAACTTGTTTGGAAAGCAGGTTCTCAGAAGTAGCAACATGTAGGGTGAAAACCAGTAAGAGTATCTGGTACATGAGCTTAATTTGACAATTATGCTCTATACCAGGGTTCCTCAGCTTATTTTTTATATCTAGTGGAAAAATAAAGTGTCATAACATTTCTGATTTTGAAATGGAGAATTCATGTTTCAGAAGTCAGTAAAATTCTCTTTACACCTGAACTAAAAAATGTAAATTGCATTGTCAAATGAAGATTGTTACACCCACAACTATACACTTCAGTATGAAGATTGTTGAATGGGTGTGCGAAGGCAATGTGATTTAAATTATGAAAGGTTTCTAAAAATGTCATAATCCAGGAATCCATTCATTGCAGAATTCAGTCCAGCAGCTCTGATGAAACTGGCAAGATGAATTGGCTGAAGTTATCATGAATCACAAAGTATGCAATAGCACTGAATTTACCAGTTTCTCTCATGTTTGTAACTACCCATATTCCAATAATGACTCTGACTATTTTGTTTTTGTATAACACTCTGACCATTTTGTTTCTGACAAGACCTGGTAAAGGAAATGGAGAAGGAAATACCTGTATTGCATATACTGGGGAAAAATACCAAAACTTTTTTTTTTTAAGAGCTTTTATTTGCCTTCCTAAGTTAATTGGTCTCTTGCCACCAGAAACTTAGATATTTCAGTATAATGCAGCAATACAAAACACCAGTTTCTCATCCCAATACATTTGTTTCAGTGAGAGAGGTTAGAGCTGTATTGGATTTGTAACAGTATTTTCCTGCTATAAGGAAACACTTGGTCTCCTAGCTGCCATAATTATTATCAGCTGCAACTTACTGGGTTTCCTCTTATTAATGTTATCATTTGGCACAGAATTATAATGCAGGTTTAGCCAGTTATTTAGCCATCTGTGAAGTGTCTTAACTCTGTAAGGCATGGTATTAAATAAAAAAATCTTATTAGTTTTGAGGAATATGAGTTCATGGTATTGTCTGCGATTCAGTTAAATAAAAATGAAGTCAGTTTGGAAATTGTTACAGTTGGACTAATTGCATATAATAGCCTAGAAAAATATGGGGATTATAGATTAAACTAAATCCTTCAATAAAGCCTCCTTATGCTAGACATTTTTTTGATTCCCTTTCCTTGCAACAAACTATGTAAAAAATTGAACATCTCACTAAATTATCTTCCCTTAATTATTCAAATATCAAATAGAATATTTTTCATCCCTTGTCTTCATTTCCTGGCAGAGACCAGAAAAAAACAAATTAATTTCATTAGGAGGCATTAAAGGTACAATATAGAATACTAAATCTGGTCAATAATACACTGACTTATTGAATCATCTTGTAGTAAATTAAAAATTATTTCAACAGCCCACAGGCTAAAATATTAAAACCAACATCAAACCCCTTTCTCTTTCACATGTAAGAATTAAAGGAACCAAAGGGCTGGAGTCTAAACAGAGTCCTCTGCTCACTTATTCCCAGGGATGCCACCAGCAACTTCAGGCTTTCTGCCTACCATTGATACACATAAAATTTGCCAAGACTTATATTCTTATACCAGCAGAACATCCTAAGCTCATCTCTGTACTCTAGCCTATATTGCTGGAGGAGCAATTTTCTGAGTAATGTACAAGAAAGATCAGAATGTTCAGAAACCAGTGCCTACACTGGTATGAAGAAAGATGAAAACGAGGTTAGTTATGTTGCTGAGAAGCCAGTATATTGTTTTTGTCATGTCTGAGAGGTTCTAGATCAGATTAAAGAAAAAAACCCTCCAAAACCAAACAAAACAAAAACATCTTTTTATAAAAAAACCCCCACATATTCTCTTAAAAAAGAAGTCCCACAATAGAAAACTTATGAGCATGGAAAGAAATCACAGAGTTAAAGGTTTGATATGTAACTAAAATTTATGAGACATAGTTATTTTATCAAGGGATAAAGTAATTCCCATTTTTCATATCTTTTCTTGGATGAATAGGAGTGCTCATAAATTTTATGTTTCTTGTTTGGGCTAAAAATATATGAATATATACAAATATACAAATAAAATTTCCTCTAGGCAATGTATACTCTTCAAAGATACTGAAGCTTATTCCAAAAAGGAGCAGGACAATCTGTGTCTGTTGTGGATTTGATGAGCAGAAGTGGATTTAACAGTGTGAGGGAAGTCTCAGCTTAATCTTTATTAGAAGTGTTTGTAAAGCAAGTAATATCCAAGACGGAACAAACTAGAACAGATTATGTGAGAAGTGATAAGTCTACATTTTTGGACACCTTTAAAAGCAACCTTGAAAATACCAGGAAAAATACAGTTAATCTTACATTAGGAGAAGAAAGCAGATCAAATAATCTCTCTTCAGACCCCTAGAAAGACAAAGCAGAGTTGTGTACGTCCTTCTGGAGGGCAAAGTTTGGAACTTCAGCATAGGTATTTAAGCACGTATCCACATAATTGTTTTAATTTGGCTCAGGAAGATGCTTTCCAAGTGAATTTTGCAACAGTTCTCTCACTGCACCTTGGTTTGCATAGCAGAGGGGTGTCATGAGGCACAAACTCTGCTCCCTTTAGGTAGCACTAAAGCGCAAGCTGCAATCTGGGATCACATTTAATATATTTTAGCTGCTAATTAGCAATCATCTCATGGGGTCATACTAAATTGGTCTGGAGGAAAGTGACTGCAGTGCAGACAAAGTTCCTTACACAATCTGTCTGGCTCTACAGAGCATCTCTTGCTAGAACATTCTTCTTGCTAGTGTAGACATGATTTAAGGCTTTTACTGGTTACAACAAGTTGCTGATGCAGCCAGAATCTGTTGAACTTCTGAATCCTGTACCACAGACAGAAGGAAAATCAAGCAGAGGAAAATAAAAGGAGAGGCATAAATTAAGATAAGCACCTTTTAGTCCCCTTTAACAGCAGATATAATTTTATTAGACAATATTTATACTGTATTAGATCATGTCTATGCATCTCTATTTCTAGATAGGAAAAAACATTCACAACACTGAGATTCATTTATTTGAAGGCAAATCAATACACACCAGGAATCTGCTTAGGTATCACAATTCTTCATCTTTCCTGAGAGTACTTTCCAAAACAGGCATTTCTAACACAGATTGCAAACTGAATAAAAATCTTTATGCTAAAAGGTAATGTCTTTTATGCTTTTTCCCAATTCATGTCTGACCTATTTTTTATCTTAGAAAGACACTATCTTTTGAAAATATTAAGTCACCAACAGAATATAAATTAGTAGATCACCTCACAATGCAATGGTCTCTCTCCTCTTGTGGTCCCCCATGCTTCTGGCTGTCATCCAGCAGCCAACACTCAACTGCAAAAGATCAGGTAAAAATTGTGAAGATCTGGAGAATAGGCTTCTGATTTCTTTAATATTAGAAACTTTTTCTGTTAGACCTCAAACTCATTTCCAGATGCTTAAATGGGTTTCTTCTCTCTTGATGATTTCTCTGAATGTTTCCCATTGCTCTGGAACACACAGAGAATTGTGATTATAGATAGTTTATAGCCAGAAGAACTTGTTTGTAATTCGGAAAAGGATCAGGAGCAGACACCAACATTAATAATGGGATGCTAAAAGGACAGGGAATGGCTTGATGTCAGAACTTTTTCCTGATGGTTGCAAACTACAGGGAGCTGCTGGAGGCACTGAATGAGAGACAGCAATACGATAAATGTCAGTAAGCAAAGATGAGCCAAGGAGGGTTGTGTTCAGGTGTTCGGGTTGGATTCTTTACTCAAAATTAAACAGTTCTTTTAAGCTTTATCACTTAAGCAAATGGTAAAGTTTAAAGAGGTCTTGTGAAGCTTATGTCTAATTACCCTTAAAACTGAATCTCCCTAGAAAGAGCTAAATGGTGAACCAGAGTGACTGCACCTTGGCTGAAATGTTTATGGAGCATGAAAGAGTGATGGGGGCAGAGTGAGAGCTTTGGGGGCAGCTTTATTCATTCTGACACAAAAATCTTTGGTCTACAGGTGACCTGACCTCTAGGAGTTCTCACAAAGACTTGAAATTCTACTCTGAAATGGGTACATTAAAGCTGGAGGATAAAATCAGAGCCAAAATACTTCAATGTCCCGAGATGATGAAAAATATGGGAATTTCTCTCCATATTTACAATATATATGCGTATTTGAAACACAAACACACAAAAAACATGCACACCTATATATAAATTATCAGAATGCTCACATGAAGTTCTGATAACAATAACAACAAATGACAAAAAAATGAAATGATGGATTGTCTAAAATGCAAGAAGTGGCTCCTCTGACCAATTGCATAATGGTAAGATTCACAACTTGCAGTCTGCAGATTTTTATGATGCAGCTAAAATGCTGCAGACCTGTCCTCCCCCAGATCTACTCATGGGCAGAACTTCAAATTAGTCAAGGTAGCCAAAAGAAGAGGATGGTGAAATATTACTGGATTGCATGTCTTTTAGAAAATATAAACTATTAAAAATTTGCCAATAATTGTCTTTCTGTCTTACAAAGCCATTTTTATTTCTCCTACAAGACTGCGTCTCCTATTAACTTTGATTACAGAAAAGCACAATCGCATATTCAAATAATGAAGCACTGTCTCTCTTTTGAATACAGACTGAGTGCTGGAAGGCTGCAGTATTTCACTAAAGACTGAGGCTAGACTGAACATAGGAGACTAAGTAAGGAAGAAGATAAAAAGGCAACACATTCCTGTGTGAAATGTTATATTCATTTTGTCTCAGAATCAGACACCAACTTCCACCTCTGCGTGCGTGCAAGCGGGCGCCACCAGCACTACAGGGTATCATTTGTTTCCTCCTGCCCAACATCACCAGGGTAAGATTTTGAAATTTTAACTCTCTTACAGTTTCTCTCTCTCTGAGTTTAACACTCTCACAGACATATTGTCCAACCTCACAATTACCAACACCTGTACAGCTGAATTGCAATAAACATCAAGGAAATGACAGCTCTCTGTGGCACTGACTCTGCCCAGTGCTGACTTCTTGTATCCCTACAGGCTCTTGAGGTTCATATTTCCAAATATTAAGAGGGTATGGCATCCAGCCAGATTTCTTCCACAGAAAATATTGGGCTTTCGGAATGATGTTTTTTGGTGAGGAAAAGATTTCTAGCTCTGACCATTGGATAATAAACCCCACTACTTACAAAAAACAAAGAAACCTCTATTAAGGCCAAAGTCAGTGATCTTGACTAAGTTGTATAAGATGGCATTAATTTCATAATCTGTCCTTTTCCACAGAAAGAATGAATGATTCCTCAATCAGGAACTTATCTTAAAAACACTGAGCCGTGTTAGTTTTACAATCTCTGTCTGAAATAATGTCTTTGAAACTAAATAACAAATCATTTTCCTCTCATATTTCACACTAGTATTGATTGAAATGAAAACTAACTTTGACAAGTGCAGCTTAACTCATTTGCCTAGGGAAATATCAGCACAGTATTTAAAGGAGGCACGGCAAAGGAATGATCCCTTAATGCCTGCTTAGGCCTTTACAGGCATTGCCTCTCCTAAATTTTTTAAAGAGAGAATGAAATAAAAGTCAATGTTGTGCAGCTGGTGTATAAATAATCCTTTGGATATTGTCCATGACAGTTGGCTCTCACGCAAGAGCAGGTGAATTCCTCATGACCATTTCAGTGTTAGAGGAAGTTGACAATTGCTGCAATAACTGGTGAATACATAGTTTAGGTTAGAAATGTGTACCAGGAGACAAGGTTATGGATGTTTTCCAGAAGGCAGAAAACAAAAGGCCAGTTATTTAACTGTTCCAGTTGGTGGAGGAGAGTCAGCCTGTTTTGTGACTATGTTTATGTGACTATCCCACATAGTTCCTCAAGGGAGCACTTTTTGAACATGAAAAAGCTGAAATCAGGTCACTAACAGCAATCCAGAATTCTAGAAAGATTTTTCCCCTCTCCTAAGTAAACCGATTTTTTTTTCCTGGTGAGGTGAATTTTCTTTATTCCTATTGGCACAGTCTCTAAAACCAGCAATTTCTACTACTTTGTATAAAGCTTGAGGTTCTTCATGCAAACATGCTTCACAGCATCTTGTGAGCAGAGACTGTGTAAGAGTATTTTTTTAACAAGGTAATTACAGAATGTTACTCATTAGGTCACTGGAGACTGCTGCACAATAGGAATTTGTTCTCTGTCATTCTGGATAATTCTGACAATAGATTTCTTCATCCAACAACACAGTTGCAGTCCTTCCTTTAGAAAGTCATAATGAGAGATGTTAAATGCATGGGATAATCATGCAAAAAACCCCATGTGGTGTGTATTATGCTGTACTGTTACACTTTCCAAAGCAAATTCTCCTTAATATCGAAACAAAAAGGAAATGGACTTACAAGTAAAAGTAATCAAAATAAACAAATACACAAAAATTATTAGCTTAAAAGCCATTTTCTTTTGTCTTTTTGTTTTCTTCATGTGAAACCTTTGAAGTTCACTAAGGTTACGTTTTTAAGCTCTTCTCTGCAACTACAGGCAAATTTTCCTCTTATCTGAAAGCTAAGACTGACACAGACTCAGGACTTGTGGCTGAAAGGAAAACACCAGCTACCACAAGAGTCATGACAATATTATACTGAGCTCACCTCAAACTTCCTGGCTGTGAATCCTGTGGGTTCATGCAGAAATAGCTGGCATTGAGGAGATGACTCAGGTGCCAGATTCAGGGTTGCTATCATGAAACAGAAATTAGGGACAATATATTTCTACCCTCACAGAGACAATAGAGTACATGCTCAAGCCCAAAGGTGCTTCACCCTAGTAAGGTAAAAAAGCCATGGCAAAACACTGTCCCGTTCCTTCTTCCCCTTCCTTTGGCATCATTCTGTGCTCCTCCTACCCTTTCCTGTGCACAGTAGACATCTCAAGCCTTTTGACACCCATTTTTTTCCCCAAAAATCACTCAAACAGATTTTAAAAAATTATTATTTATTGAGGAAAAATATATATATTGTTTATTTTGTCATGGCTTGTGGTTTTTATCTCTTCTCCTTCCACCCTTCCCCCTTCCAGCCCACAAAACGAGGTGTTGCGTAACTCTGTGAACAAGAACCCAGTGCTAGAACTGGAATGTCAACTTCACTGAAACAGCAGTGAAAAATAACGTGAAAAGGTCATGACTGTGATAAAGTATCCCTGCATCTTTCTGTTGAAAAATACAAGGCTTCTGTTGACTTTGCAGAACTAATCAGAAGCAGAATGATTTGAAATCAGACTTCCCCTTTCCTTACGTAAGCCACTTACACAAACCAAAATGTAAGCAACCACTTAACCTCGATTAAGGACTATCTTCAAGTTACAATATCTTCAGTCATGGAGTGACCATGACTGCAAAGGAAGTTTTTAAGCATTATCAGCCTATTCAGGTATTTGAATTTGGGTATGCTACATAAGCAGAGGAGCTCCATCGACTTATCTGCATTCTTACCAGAGTTATTAAACGGAGGTGTATGTCCTTCAGTGTGTAAGAGGACTATTTATTTTCATTTTAATGCAGTTTCTTACAGGTTTCTAATATGTTTCATGGGGATTGTTTCAAAATGCAAAGGAATCAAAAATTAAAAATTATATTTTGAAATTTATTGTCTCAAAATATATTAAAGATTCTGTTGAAAGTGGCTTTGATTAAACAATGCATTAATGTAATTGTCAATAGCATCAATTAAGAAAGTGAGGCTATTAAGAGAATGCGTTTCAGTGGACAGGTTAATATTTACTTCTGAAAAACACACCATGGCTTAAGTGGGATGAGTGGGAGAAGGACGTGTGGAATGCTTCTCAGAGGTGGAAGCAAATGTGAATTATTTTGTCGTAATGAAAAGGGTACAAGCAGGTGGCTCTTGCTTGCAAGGTGTCCTCTTTTTTCTGATTTTCCTTTTATCTCCACCTCTTCATCTGTTTCAGGAGCTGCTTCCCAGATGCTGGCCCACTGTTTGGAAAGGAGGTTTTCGTATTCTGCAGCTTTGTGTTGCAGGGTGAAGGGTACAAGACAGACTGTCTTGTCTGTCTGCAGTCTGTCTTTTGGGGACATCTGCTGCTCCCAAGAACTTAGCCAGGCTATGAAAATGCCCCTTTTGCCCACACCTACAGTGCCAAGCATCAGTTCCGACCAGATGCAACTTATTGACTTAAACAGCTTTCCTTTCATTTCCCTTCCAGAGAAAGAGAATCAAAGTCCCTTTGCTACTGGGCTCTGCAGTAAATGGTCTCTGCATTAGCTATCTAGAAAAACTGATGTTCCTAGACATTTAGGGTAGGTGTCTAGAATTAAACATCTAATATCACTAGATTATTATGCAACCACAGTTAATCAAATTTCCCTTTGCCAGGAATAGTCCTGCTCACAAGAATTATCTCTATAGAAAACTAGTTATTCATAGTAGTTATTCCTGCATATTTTGATCTTTTTTAGGCTGAAATTAAAATTAGAAATTTTAGTGATTAACAGAAGAAGGTAGTGAACTGATGGAAAATTTCATGTGAGATCTGAAGATATGGTGGAAGCAGCGAGCTTTGCAAGTACCTGCATAAGAGCTAGGGAAATAACAGGTAATTATTTTTCTTTATTGAGGATGAGAGCTCATGTCTAGTCTTGCTTGTCTGCAAGAATGTGTTAGTGGTAGAATTACAGGGATGTTGAGAATTGTATGTTCAGAGACAAAAATCCTGGATTAATTTCAGAGGAAGCTTGAATGTTCTATTTGTTCTCAAAAAATATCCTTTATGTAATTGGATTTATTTTCAGTCAAATTCAAGTAAGCAAAGATTAAAAAATACAACATATTTCATTATCCTTCTTGCTGGGGTCACCTCTATCAATCCCTTATATACTGACTATCTGGATCTCAGTGTTTATATTAGAAAAGACCTTGTATCTGTAGCCTGAAATTCAAACTTCCACCCATATTTTATTTGTCATATTATTTTTATCTTAAGACCTGAATTCCTGAAACTGCCAAACTCCACTCAGCTACCAAAAAAAAAAAAAAAACCAAAAAAAACCCCACTTTTTTTTAACCTTGCAAGATCAAATGTGGGATATTTGAGTGAATATAGAATTCAAAGTTAAAATGAAACTTGTGTAGCTAAATCTGGCCAGGATCACTATTTGCACTGATTATCAGGCATAATGTAAAGGGAAACTTGGGGAAAAAAATCTGTTATTTGTGAAGTCTGTAACACCAAGAATAAAAACTGTCAACTGGGCAGAAGATTTCATATCTCATTTCAAGTGGTTTTATAGGGAAACATTCCACTGTTTGTGACCTTGCAATATAATTAAGATATATCTAAAACCAAAGTTAAATCACAGTGATGCTAATTTTAAATTTTCATATGAATAAGCTTCAACAAACATACACAAGAAAACTCATTTCCCCTACAGAAAAATCAAAAAATCACACTGATTTCAGTAAAAGCAGCCTTTGTTAAGGAATAAGATGAGTTTTATCAAAAATAATAGAGATTGATATGATCTTTAAATAGAATAAGGTTCTGCCTTGTAATTGGACATATTTTGATTTTAAAATAACATTGTTTGCCAAAGTCATAATTTTTTATACTTTTGAAGGGACTAGTGACACCATATGAAATATTATAGCATTTTATATTTTCTAACATAAAAAAGTATATGTCAAAGTTTTCCCTATACCTACAAAACCTTCAGATGATACATTTTCTGTCCTTTAAATGGCTGCCTTTCAAAGAGTCTTTGCTATCACATGAAACTTCATAAACTCTTCATATAGGGAACAAAGTGGTGTATGAGGATTAGGTAGGTCTTCCTTTTGTTTTGAAGGAGTTATCCTGGTCATCCTTATATTCTCTGGGAATTGACACGCTTTTGAAAACCTGACCACTAATTTCTACAAAACACCATCATAGCCATAAAAAAAGAGAAGAAATTTCTTTCTGAAGCTTTAAGAGGCACTTCAAATTTCTATAGCAAATCCCTGTCTAAAGAGTCTAAACATCACCTTATCTTCACAACCCTGCAATAATAATTATAAAAAAAAATTGGCAGCGCTTTTTTCTTTTCTGGTAATCACACAGAGAACACTTCTGCCATAAGCATATTATGGATAATGAGGGCTGCAAGGACGAGTAAGCAGCATCACTCTCCCTTGCAAAGTACAGCATTTATTGCTCAAGCTGTCAGAGCTGAATGGCTTTAGCATGTGGGCTTATAACAACGTGTTAGCTGTTATGTGCTTGACATGTGGCAGCAGCTTAAACCCATTTGAAAGCAGAGGTTAAAGAAGGCTTTTGCACAGTGAAGGATAATATTGCCAGAGCAATCATTACTGCACCTGTGAGGATAGCCTACAGACACTGCATTTCAGATGCTGGTTTACATCCTGCTGTTTGAAACCTGCCTACGTGGTGTGAGCCTGCATTTTGTACAGGCTGCCTGCTCATCTACAGTGCAGGTGGGGGAAAATCAGCCCCCGCTTCCCCAGAGCCCCTCAGTCCAAGAACAGGTGCCTTTAAAAGGGTAAATGATTAACATCCACTCTCATCTGAAATACTTCCAATGGCTGCATTGGAAATACAAAATGAGGTTGTATAGGGCAAAACCAGCAAGAGATTTGGAGTTCCATTTTTCTGGACTAAGACAACAAGCACCAGAACTCTGCTTTGAAAAGGGCAAAGCTGTGCACAGCACACTTATAATTGTCCACAGTGTACTCAGCAGTCCCGCTATATCTTTTCTTCTAAGGTGTTGCAGTGTGAAGTAAGAATTCTGGGAAAAATATGGTACTGCATGTAGGACAAAAGCTCTTCCCCATTTGTTTTTCAAATGCCTGAGGAAAACTTGCACACTTTTATCAGTAGATTTTGTCTAGTGCAGACCAAGGAAAGAAATTAATTCTAGGATCTCAGTTCTCTCAGAGAACATGCTAGTGGTTTCCCCCTCTGTTGTACCAACTCTGCACCTGCTCACACACATCCTGCTTTCTCAGCTGGGAAAAATAACACAAAGGGGTAGCAATACTCTTCATTTTTCTTCACAAAGACAACAAAATACAACATCAAACCATATATCCACACTCTGAACTGTTTAAAAGGAAGTTTTATCCTGTAATTGTTATACAATACTTATGTAGTAAATGCAACCTGATCAAAGATTAGCTAAGAAAGTAATAGGTTCATCTCCACTTAACTGTCATGTTGAGAGATATCCTTCCAAGAGACTGTTCTTCATCATAGCTCAATAATATTCCTAGTTTTCTGCTTCTCACTCAATGACTCCCTACATACTGTGTGTAACTTGAAACTTTCGAACAAACCGAAAGTTTCTTATTCTCCATCACAGCATGTGTCCGACTAGGGACGTCTGAAGAGTTTGTTGGAATTTCCTTGAAAGTGCTTTCAGTCTCTTGGAATATTTCTTGCATAATCTAAAAATAGAAACTTGCTTTAATAAAAACTAAGTCATAGGCTTCACTTTCCAATGGACACTCACTACTTGAAAAATATTTTTGTAGAGTGCACTTTGTACAGAGGAAATAATTTTGGATTGTACAGAGACACAAATGAATATGAGTGCTTAACATCGCTGAACTTCTGGTGTCCACTAGGCACAAGTGCAGCTACAGGAGCTTAAGGAAATAAATATATTCAAGGTTTCACCCGGGATTTTAAACATTCTCTACATGGGAGTCAAGTGTTAAAATTCAAATACTTAGTCTAAAAAGAGATTTAGACAGAAATCCTCCAAGGATATACTGAGCAAAGTAACTACTCCAAGTCTTGAAATTAACAACTGCAACAGTGATTAATACAGCAAGAAATAGTATTTCCTTACCATGCAGGATCAGAGAGAAATGGCATTTGTGAAGAAGGAAGACAAAACCTTCATGGTTCCTTCTGATTTTACAGACATGAGAGAGGTTTTACCTTTCTCATAGATGTTAACCAATTTTACCTTGCTGACACATGAGTTCTCCAATGCTGCCATCATTCTTCAGTATTTCCTCTTCCTTTTACTTGTTTGCTAACCCAAATCTCCACTTCGCCTTCAAAGAGCAAGCAAACCCCTGAAGGCAGCGACTGTCTCTCAGTCTGTTTGCACAGAACACTGCATGATCCTGACAGGAGCTACAGGAGCACACGAGCTTAACCTCATTCATCAAATACTCCCAAACAGAATGAGTATTTTTGAGGGAACTAAAAAGACTCCAGTGATCCTGGGAAATAACGGACTAGGGATATTTTTAATTGGGGGGCGGAGGGGGGGTTGTTTGAGGGATTGTTTTGTCTTTTTTTTTTTTTTTTAGTGGCGGTGGTGGTTGTTTGTTTTGCTTTTCTTTTTTTGTTAGTTTTGTTTGTTTGTGGTTGGTTGGTGGTTTTTTTTTTCCCCCAGAAGAATTGCCAGTTAAGGGCTGAGCTATATCAATGTTGTTTTATCCTACCACACTAGCACTGTAATCAGGTCACTATTGGTTTTCTCCCAGAATCTTCAGATATTGAATTCTGAGGTTTGCTTTTTATTTTATATTCAGATTTAGATTGTGATACTAAACAGATGTTATCTATTTCTTCTATTTTGATATTCTCTGAGTGTGGTCTCAATATATAAAATTTTTTTCCACAAGATCTAGGAAGCCAGCACCTACTAGCCCCAAACTCCACCTCCTCCTCCTCAGGTTGCTATCACAGTTAAGTACATTCTTTTGCAGAATGCTAGAAAGGGTGCATGTCCTCAGGAAGACATTGTTCACAGATCACTCCATCATCTACTTGTATGGTGAAGCTGAGTGAGCTGGAACTGCTCTTTCCCTTAAAAGACAAAGCCCTTGCAAATCACAGGAAGATGATATTTTGGCTTTTGAAAGTAAAGCTTATATCTACCTTATTAAGTAACTGCCTAAACAGCCTCTCTTCAGCTTCAACTGCTAAAAATTATTGAAAGAGTTACTGTTCTCTCCTTTTCACAGTTTTCAAAATCTGCATGAAAACTATTTGGCAAAATCACCATTTGGCTGCCTTAGGGGATTGCAGACCTGTTACCAAACCAGGTAGTGGAATGATGGTCTCTCTTGGTAAAACTCTGACTGCTGGGTAGTGTGCTACCTAGATGACTAGGTTCAGGGAAAGGACAGCTCAGATGTAGCAGTCTCTTCTTGATGGGTAGCTAGAACTTGAAATGTCCTGTGAGCTCTCAAATTCCCACGTCTGCCATTGCCCCCTTACCCTAACTGCTGCAGTCCATTAGAGAAACTCAATTTGCTTTCCAGCCACTGGCTTTCTGGAAACTCATTAATAAATACAACAACATAGGCTAACTTTATTTTTTGGAAAAAAAAATCAGTAAGCTTGGAACTAATGTGCTGTTATTATAGGTCCTTTTCTTAGCTCATTATTTGGTCATTTTTTAAAGTCCATGTATTAGTGGAAGCCAGGGGACAGAACACATCTCATTTGCACACACACCTATAAATAGTTTTTCCCCAAGTGAATGAAAGATTAACTAGATGGCTTATGGCTTTCACATCCTTTAAGACCCCCCAAAACCAGAAAGACAGATTATAACAATTTACTGCACGGCTGTTGAATCTTGTATGAATTTGTTCAGAAATCAGCAGACTAAAGCAACCATGGCATTTGACAGTGATCTCATGCACTAAGGCTGTGTGCCAGCACTACGAGACAAAAGATGTTATCATATATCACTTAAAAATGGTACATAGCTTCTGGAATGGGCTTCTGGGGTTTTTCTTTATTCTAAAGGAAGCTTTACTGAGCACTGGTTTTCCTGTAACTATGGAAGATAATAAATAAGCTCAAATCTGAAGAAAATTATATTGGAAGTGGAATGAAGCTGTGATGCTTTGTGACATACATTT
Source organism: Ploceus nigricollis (assembly GCA_013399945.1). Lineage (NCBI taxonomy): Eukaryota > Metazoa > Chordata > Aves > Passeriformes > Ploceidae > Ploceus > Ploceus nigricollis. The sequence goes on from VXBC01012008.1 coordinate 928,067, forward strand.
CTCATGATGAGTAAAAAAAAAGCGTAGGAAGTTATAGTATATATCACAGTACTGCAAACAGCTATTTCTCTCTAGAAAAATCTAATGAGCATGGAAGACTGTTTTCTATCTATACAAAATCCAAGTATTTGTGAATAAAGAAACCCAAAAACACACAGCAACAGAGTTCTTGCCAAAACCAGCGGGCTTGACATAAAATACATAAAGAATCAACTTTGGTTAATAAAATAGGGTACAAACTGTGCTCACTTCAGTATCTGGGATCTGCTCCCCTGAGATCATGCTGCCAATTTTATGCTGAGATTGCCCCCCAAGCAAGCCAGCCTTATGGAATCTAAGGAGAAGCTGCATGTTGATCAGCAAATATGAGTTTCAGATAATTCTAATGGTTTACCCTCTCATAAATCCTCCTACAAAGCCTGCTGATGAAAAAAGCATTTTCACAAGAGCTGTTGATTATAGTCATATACTACTAACTCAAGTATTGCTTTTCAGTTATTTCATGGCGTGCTCAGCCCTGAAAGTTGTCAGGAAAGTTAGAAAAGTCATCTTGCCCTGAATTAATCTATTAGCATAAGTGTTTGTGGTGTTTATATCAAGCTGACCTGAACATAAATGGATAAAACATGCTTACTAAAAAAATTTTAAAAATTAAAAAAATAAGGGTAATCTTTTGACTCAGTTAAGTTGCAGCCTCAAGTTTCCCCTCATGGTTTTGTCTTCTTAACATTTGCTCCAAGCCATTACAAAAGCCTTGGCTTCACTTTGTTCCTGTCCAGAAGACTGTCCAAAATTATGTTTGTCTTGTATGAACAACAATAAAAAAGTACTGCAAACAAGGCTGAAGTTGTTAAGCAGGTTTCTCTTTTTGCAGACATTATTACATATTTATACACCATGGCATGCTAATGGCAATTATTAAGGCTTTCTTTTACTAAGAATTTTGTGTGATTTTATTATTTACATGGTAAATATAGCAATAACTTCTACCAGACTGACAGATATTCTTGATGAGATCCATCACAGACGAGAATTTCCATATCCCATTAATGATTTGATTTTGTCACAAAACACACAGGAAAATCAAAACCAGTCAAGCAATAGATGGGAAACAGTCTCCGGCCTAAACAGACAAATAACAAGCTTTTTATTTCTTGCCTCTTGAGACAGGAGGAAAGGAGAGATATACCAGGACTATATCCACATGAAAAATTCTTGACTGCATTTGGCCCTAAAGTTAAAGATATCATTGAAAAAAGGGTAGGAATAAAACTTTAAGTTAGGCCCATTTTTGGTTATCTGATATATGAAGGTATATATGCTGTTTCCATTCTGCTTTCTCTAGCTTTGCCTCACTGGCTCTTTTTTCCTAGACTCTTGATGGACCACTAGAAATGGGAAAATTAAAACAAACAAAAAAGGTAGTTGATGCAAAGGGTTCTGGCATATAAGGGGCAAAGAAAATCTCAAATCTGTAAGGAAGCAGCCGGAAGTGACTTTGATAAATCTCAGTTTACAAAATTTGATACACCTTAAAGTAGTGAAACATTTAATGAACTATCCCTATATTCTCTATCACCTTTAAGTGCTTTGAAAATTAGTGTTTTAAAAATAATTTGTCCAGTAATTGAGGATATACCTACATTAGCATTGCCATTGAACATTTCTTGGGCAGTAAAAATCAATAATCTCTATTGTCAAACTGTCCCCCTGTCTGTCCTTGGAGCAATCTGGATGTCAGCCTGGTTCAAGGACAGAGGCAGAAGGGGGTTGCCCTATCCTGAAAAGGGCATTTCATGGGAAAGATATGGGCTGTCTCATACCTGTCAGTCTCAGGGCCAACCCATTTGTCCTGGACATATTAATTTTTAATACAATTATAAGTGTTATCCTCCTGAAACCCAGAAAATAAAGTGGTGATATATTACTTTCACTTTGAGTTTCACTTCTCTCACAGGTAATTCTGGTAGACTTTTAGGGGTACTTCAGCTCTGTAGCATCACAAATTCACACATAATGAACATAAATGGATAAGCAAAAGGCTAAACCAGCCTGGTAGAGACCTCAGCTTGTGGATTATGATCATCCACATATTTCATCAGCTAGTGTTTCTCCATCCCTGATCAGCCTCTGAAAAAAATTATCCTTTCCCAGACCAATACTTTTCTGCTGTGTTATAGTTGACTACATAGTTCTCCCTGGCAAATTGCAGTGTCAACTTTATTGGCATAATTTAATTTTATTTACCCAGGAAACAAAATTCTTCAACCAGAAAAACTGGTTCTGCCTTTTATTTTTCAAAGTTACAATGAAGTGGGCTTTCAGAGTGCAAAGTAAATATTTAATTAGCAGCAAGTTATGTAAAGCAATTACCTCTATAGGAAGTGCACTTTCCCCTTCTTTATGTAAGAGATTCATTGTTTCCAAAGAGGAATTTTGTCAGAATGACTGTATGATACACTTATACAAAAGGAGAGAACATCATACACCAGTAGTGATCATAAGTAATATTTAGTCATTATTGGTTTATCTTTTGTCAAAAGTTCAGAGTATTGAAAGGAAATTGAAGAGGTTTTATTTGCATGCTGCATGAGGCTGTCTGTGCTATAAGTGTTTATTACATTGCAATCTCAGAAATAAGTGTGCATTTGTGTAAACTGACATTTTTAATGTTTGATATTGTCAGAAAGTGACAATACCTTACTGCCCTAAATTACTGTCCTTAGAGATGATATTGCATAATAAACAAATACCTTTATAAGCTTGTAGAATGGATATGTCACAACTTTTTTTTTTTGCCTGGATAATTTTTCTGCTGCTCACTGTACCTCTCAAGTTTTCCCAGAGGTTTCTGTCCTATGCCAGCACTGACCACAGCATACTCTTCTGTCACAAAAGAGTCACAAAAGTTGCCATAGTCCTGTCTCCCTCTGTGACTTCTTCCATGAGCAATGCTGAGCAATTAAGGATAATTAAAAGTGACTAACTACTGAGATAGCCTCACTGAGCACAAGTTACTTTTTTAAAGCCCTTCTTAGTCAATGACCCCTCACTGATAACTTCATTGTCCAGGGATTGCAACAGTGAGGAAAAGCCTTTGGATGTGGATATAGTGAGCAATGGGAAAAAGAGGACAAAATCACACAAAGAACCCTAAAAACTCAATATTTACAAAACAGAAGTGCTCCCATCCCACTTAGGGAACTGAAGAAAACAGAGATATGACCTCCTGGGGTTATTTGCTAGCCTTGCTGGGGACTTCTGACACAGGATGTTTCTCTCAGATGACAACTGGCACTGTGGCTTGGGGTTGTCAGAGGTTGACAGGGCAAATAAGGGATAAGATGACAGGATGCAGGCAGCCTTTGAGGCTGTCTGTGCGACAGGCTTGCCGACCCAGGCAGCTGCCCATGAAAGAACTTCATCGCTGGTCAGTCTTGGGGTGAGTTCTATCTGTTGACTCTCAAAGTTTCTGGCTGCAGGCCCTTTAGTGCCCAGGCAAACCTGAGCACCCACTGTGTCCAGAGCCATGGCTACACAGACTCAAGGAAGCAAGTGCTGGATCCTTGTTTGTCTTCTTTTATTTGTCTTCATTGTCAGGGAACACTGAAAGTACAAAACGCAAATCTGTCCTGGGATGCTCTTACCCATATAATCTCTTCCACTGAGTGGTGTTTTCTTAGCAAAGAACCAGATATAAAATACGGGGTCTTTTCAGTAACCCTTACTTTAACAGTCTTGAGGGGAGTAGATAAAATACAGAACCTGTCTTCATAGTAACATGAGATGAAGTCATCTGAAGAGCAATCCCGTAAGTAGCTGATTTACAGAGCTTATTTATTTATTACAGAGCTTATTTATTATCCATGCTTAAAATTAAGTGCTAATTGAACAGTTTTGGTGTCTCGGAGTATCAGACCCTTTGTCAGTGTGTGTGGCACTGATAAGCATGATAGAATTGAGGAAATATTGTACTACAGATGAATTCCATTTTGCTTTTAGTTATGAAAATAATGCATTGTTTTATCATAATAGCCACTCTCACTCTACAGATGACTCTACAATGTTATATATTAAAAAATACTTTTAGTCCTGCCAGTTTCAAAAACATGTAAAATTATAAACATAGTGAGATGTTGAGATGGAGAAGTGTACTTGAGATATCTGAAAAAGGGAAAACTCATGAGCTGGTTTTCCCTTTGGTTACTGAAACATTCTACTTTTGAATTAAATTTTCTCAGGTTTGTGAATGTCAGGAGGGATTTACTGGAAATACAATGATGGCTGTGAGACTGGCACTAGAAGTAATATTAAATCCATACAAAAGGTCTATTCTATGATACCACAGAAATACTGTTTGTTTGTTTAATTGCCCATAGAGCTCAATTCCAGGGTTATTAGTTGTCCCTACTGGCAGTAGGAGTGCTTTCATGGTTAATATATCTCTTATAATACAGAACACTCTGGAACTGTGAAAGCACTATGACTTCTCTTGGGCCTTGTGGAAGCACCATAGTCTGTATTTTGTAGTCTTTTGCTTACAAGGTATATCAAAACTTATGCCTTTATATGATTGAATTCCCACCTAAGGAAGCTGCTCCATCATAGGAGAGGCTGGAGCAGCTCTTAGGAAAGGCTAAGAGAATTCATTTAAGGGATTGTTCAGCCTGGAGAAGAGAAGGCTTTCGGATGACCTAATTGTGGACTTCCAGTACCTAAAGGAAGTCTACAAGAAGGATGGAGAAGGACTCTTGACAGGGGCATTTAGCGACAGGACAAGGGGGAATGGTTCAAGCTGCAAGTGAGTAGGTTTATATAAGGTATTAGGAAGAAAATCCTTACTGTGAGAATGGTGAGGCACTGGAACGGGTTGCCCAGAGAAACTGTGGATGCTCCATCCCTGGCAGTGTCCCTGAACAGGCTGGATGGGGCTCTGAGTAATCAGGTCTAGTGAAAAGTACATCTGCCCAAGGTAGGTTGTTTGAACTGGATGATTTTTAAGGTCCCTTTCAACTCAAACCATTCTATATTTTGATTCTAAAATATAAAATCTTGTATCTATTTTCTGCTTCAGAAGGGCTGTCAAACTATGTGAGATGGCTAAATTGATTAGCTCTGAAGATTGATACAGAATAGAGAAAAGCTCAGAACCTACTTTTGGAAGCAAATAAAATTACAGTTGCAGATACCATAACTTTAATCCATCTTGATCACAAAACTTGTTATAGCAAGTGTGTTGGAATTCATTCATCATTTTGAAAAGAGCACACAAACAGGACTAATTTTTAGCTCTCTTCTGTTTTCAAACTGTAAAAATCAAAAGACAAAAACATTTATGAAAAATTTAAGTTACACATATTTCTATTGTGAAAGTGTTTCTGTAGAAAGGGGGTAAGAACAAGGAGTTGCATTTTTATCAGTCATCATTGAAGCCAAAAATCCAGTTAAAATATGATTGAAATTATACTTTGAAGCCTTATAATAAATTTGTGTGATGTTTCTGGACACTGCATATAAATATTATTTTTAGAGAAATCATTATATGCAAACATATTATATTCTATTATTTGTAAGTCTTTAGTCTCTATTTTATTCCTATTGTCTAAGTTCTGTATATTACTAATGAGTTTACATTTTGTAAAAATATGCATATAATAGTAAGTTCTTTATAATAAAGATAACAGTACTGGAAATACCCTAATTTTAATCAAGATTTTGTTTTTTTACTATACCAAATCTAATTAGACTATATTAAACATTTGGCTCTTGGCATTTATAAAGCAGAAGGAAATATACAAAGATTCGGAATTGTTATTGTATTTGTTTATGATTTTGACTAGGAACTCAGAGACGTCATTATTTAAGTTTTGAACAAGATGTTCTTGCCAGAGCTACGAATGAGCTAGAGGTGAAATTGTTTTGTCTTGAAATTGGAGATAGTTTATTATTGACATTTTAAGAAAGTCAACATTTGTTTCACACTTGGCTACATATCAATACCTCCTGTCTAGTGCTTCAAGCACAGTTGTTTGAGCCATGACAATCCTGGCACCCAGTTGACACCCAAATTAGTCTCACAGGTGTTTTGCTGCACCTTTTAAATTTGTAGTAAGGCATCAGAATGCTTGATGAGTACTGACTGCTTCTTGCTTTTGGCTTGGCTTGTACAGTGTGCCTTACTGTGGCGATGCAGGTCTCTGATTGCCTCTGCTTTTTATGTGAGCCCCAGGATAAGTTATTCTAAGAAATATCATGTTGCTAGTTACAAGACCAAATGTTTTTTAAGACGTTGATCCAAGAGGTTGATAAGGCATTATCACAGACATGCTCTCCATAGGAGTCAACAATTCAGTAGCATATTTATTTTCTGAATTTTATTGCTAAATTTTGCATTTACTTTGTCAAATACCTACTGTTGTCTATCACAGAAGCATCAGTGATCCAAGTCAGTGAAGATGTTGAGTCTGTACTGGAAATTGTGAAATTTTGCTCAGAAAGAGGAAGACAGAAAAAACTTGAAATCATTTCATTGACATTCCCAGCAAAGGACGGGAAAAGGTTTAGACAATTACATTTATTAAGCAGCCCTAAGAAGTGCAGTCTCATCCCAAAAGGCAGAGAAAAAGAATACAGGGTTTTTAAAGGAATTCTCAATGGAAGAACAGCAGGACAAGTTGAATACAACCAAATGCTAAAGAGCTATCAAAACACACAACCAAACATTGCTTAGGAAACACTTGTATAAAAAATGAGCTTACAAAATACTAGATTTAGCTCAATGCTCCAAATTTCACAATCTTAAAAACAAGATGAGACAAAAATTGCCCTTGTTTCAACCTGTACCTGTGGGAGTCCAAGGCATCCCTCCGGCTGCCCTGAAGGTCTGGGATCCTGGCAGGGGGTCAGGAACCCCCCTGTACAGAGCCCCGAGAGACACAGTCTCTGATCCCTGTCCATGGAGAAGAGTTTGCAATCCTACAAGATGAATTACAAGCCCTGAGTATCTGATATAAGTAGTAATTAGTGTGGCACAGGTGCAAATGTAGAATTTAAGAGATTTTAGAATGGGGGTTCAAAGGGGCAAGATGGAGGAAATTGGGTGTGCCTTGTCGTTTTTCTTCTTCTTCATGTCCTCCATGTCTCACTGTAGTGTTGGCATTTTTCTATTGGTTTAGACTGGGGACACATTGTTCAACATAGGTGACAGATATTGGCACGTTATTGTAAATATAGCACACATTAGTATATAATGTTTGTAACATCCCACTGAGGGCAGAGCCCCGCACACCATCCTGCGAGACAGACCTCAGCAGGGAGAGAGAACATGTTATAGATAAGCAAGAATAAACAACCTTGAAAACCAGCACGGATGAATTATGACTTCTTCTTTGGTACAGGGCTGAAAGACAGAGACTCTCTTAACCTCAGAATCATCTAAATATCACAGATTCTGACATGTACCCATGCAGATTCAGCTGAGATTAGTCACAACTGTATATGTTTTAGTGTAAAATGTTTAATATCTTAATCTGCTTTGCTTCCAAACCTATTTAAGAGGGTTGTGTATCAACTAAATTCCCTACTAACAGGGGGTTTTCTTCCATGCAAGATGTGCACTTTGTCAAGACGTCCACTGCTAATTCCTTCTCATACATTTAATTCTGTGTAGCTATTTCAAGCTGCACAAAATTCAGCTCTCAGTTTCTAACCTTATATAATCCCCTACAGCTATTTTATTCTCTGCTCTATCTTGAATACCAGAAGTAATGACTTTGGGGTTTTTTATCTGTTATTTCAGAACAGAAAACACTATCTACCTGTTTACCAAGCTGATTTCTTAACATAATTTCCCACATGAAACTGAAATTATATATGTCCTCCAACCAGTTTGCAGCAAAAATGTGCCCTCAATGGCAATTTACACTTCATTCTCTCTTGTATTATCACAGAATTATATTTCTATTTTTGCTGAACTTTTCAATTCACCTTTCATTAAAATCTCTTTTGATATTTTGTTCCATAATAAAATAATATTCTTCAAGACTTATCAAGACATATTTGTCTGCATTTCAAATCTCCCCAAATTTTTTGTTCTGTCCTTGACTTTTTATATTTCTAAGTCTTTGGTGGGGTGACCCTAGCTGGATGCCAGATGCCCAACAAAGCCACTCTGTCACTCCCCTCCTCAACTGTGCAGGGCAAAGAAAACAAAACAAAAGGCTCATGAGCTGAGATATAGACAGGGGGAGATCACTTACCAATTACTGTCATGGACAAAACTTGAGGAGATTAGTTTTATTTATTACCAACCAAACCAGAGTATCATAATGAGAAATATACCTAAATCCTAAGAACACCCTCCCTACACCACAGCCTTCTTCCTGGCCTTTTCTTCACAAGGAGGTAGAACTCTCTACCTCCTCTCCACAGCAGCACAGGCAGATGGGAAATGGAGGCTGTAGTCAGTTCATCTCACATTTTCTCTGCCACTGCTTCCTCCACAGGGGGAGGATCCTCACACTCTTCTCCTGCTCAAGCATGGGGCTCCTTCCATAGGAGATAGTCCTCTACTAGCTTCTCCAGGGTGGATCCTTCCCATGGCTTGAAATTCTTCACTAGTTGCTCCATTGTGGGTCTCTCCCGTGGAATGTAGTCCTTCAGGAGCAGTCTGCTCTAGCGTGGGTCCCCCATGGGGTCACAGGTCCTGTCAGCAAACCTGCTCCAGAGTGATGTCCTCTCTTCACAGGTCTGCCAGGAGCCTGATACAGCAAAGTCTTCCCACAGGGTCACAGTCTCTGAGCATTTACTTGTTCTGGCATGGGGTCCTCCATGGGCTGCAGGTGGATCTCTGCTCCACTGTGGACTTCCATGGCCTGCAAGGACACACTTGATTCACCATGGTCTTCACCACCATGGTCCTCATCACAGATTGCCTGGAAATCTCTGCTCTGGCACCTGGAGCACCACTGAAACTGCTGGCTGCAGAGATATTTCTCTCGCATATTCTCTCTCCTCTTCTTCATCTGCAGCAGTCGTGCAGCAATTTTTTCCCCTTCTTAAGTCTCTTACCACCATTGCTGATTGGAGTTGGAGCCAGCTGACGCTGTCTCCACTGGACACAGTGGAAGCTCTTCACAGCTTCTCAAAGAAGCCATACCTGTAGAATCTCCACTACCAAAACCTTGCCAAGCAAACGAAATAAAACCTCACAATTTAAATTAATTTATAAATATTATAAAGGGGGTGTTATTATTCCTCTTTTTTTTGCAATAATAATGGATGTGCTAAAATTGCAAGAAGTATTTTATCATTGTAATATCTCTCCACAGCTTGAAAAGTCATCTTTTATTATACTTTTTACTATGTAGTCTTTAGGAAGATGTATCTTTTCCTGTTTAAGGCAATATGTATTAATAGTGAAAACAAATAAGCTGTATTGCCATAAACCTTGTCTATCTCAAATACTTTGTAGCTGCAATATCTATGTTTAATTAGTTATTATTTCTTATAACAATAAAATGTGCTTCTCTGCAAAATACTTTAAAAGATATTAACAACTTGCTGTTTATGGCTTTTTTAATACAAAGCTAGATGGGATGTGCAACATGAACATTTAGTCCTTTGCTTTTGCATCATATAAATTTCACTAAGTACTCAAATTCTGGTTTTGAATGTTAGTGCTGCAGTTGCTTTTGTAAAATCCCCCAGACAGTTATAAATTTTCTTCACAACTTTAAAAAATGCTGCTTAAAGGTACAGTGCGACAGGTTAACTAACCTTCCTGGTGACTTGGAAGGATCAGGTAACCTACACATGTCCCACCTGAAGTACTTCTTCTTAGCAAGCCAATTTAATGTCTTAGTTTGATGCTTCATTTATTTTTTAAGTAACTTCATTTAGTTACCCTCATCTGGTATGCAGTCTGTGTTATCTTTCACAATATTCTCCTCATATGCATTCATGAAAAACTTTTCTCACTTTTTTATACCTTCTCATTAAGTCCTACTGGGCAGTACATATTGGATATTAATAATATTAGGTTACTCCAAAATGTGATTTCATAACTGTTGGATTTTTTTTGTTTCCATCAGGGAGTGTCAGGCTAAGAACTACATGGATTGCTACAGCTGAAACAAGTCTGTTTAGATGGCACCAGACATTTTAAGGAGCAAACAAGAGCAGAGGTTGCAGCTCCAATGAATTTCCCTTGAAGACTTGAACGATGCCTGGAACAAAGCAATGCCTGCATGAATATCCAGGTAGCAAAGAAAAAAATTGTTGTGAGTCTACCACTTACTAGATACACAGCTTTGCTCCAGACTGAAAGTGGAATTTAGATTTCAGCAGAAGTCAACATTTGATAAGGAAGAATAAGTAATGGCTTGGCTGTTGGAAAGATTCACATGCAACTTGAAACTGTAAAACTTGTCTGGCTCTGCCTATGAACATATGTATTGCATGTGCTGCATTCAAACTCATTAAATATTACAAAACTAGTAGCATAAGGGAGATTAATATTGAGTTGCTCCTAATAAACAGAAACTGGGTATAAAAGGAAAAAACCCACCCTTTTGGTTTTTTTTCCAAAGGATTGAAAATTCTGTTTCTCTAAATACCAACCTCTGAAATAATATTCTTGCATACCTACATTGATGTACATTGTTTTATAGCTTTCTTCTCTCTGCTTTTGTAGGCAGGTTAAAGCACAGGGAGTCACTAGAAACAGAGAGCCTGCATCAGCTGAACCTGAACTTCAAGGCAGGGTTATAACACAGTAAAGGAAATGAGAAGACACTACTTATAGTATATAGATAAGGAAAAAATATGAAATAATTCTCTACCATTGCTGGATTTTTCACACCAGGTGGAACTGAAGAAGAGGCATCTACAGCTTGATCGTATAATTTAAGTCTGCATATTTATTGCTGTGCCATGAATTGATCCATGGTGTGACCTTAACATTTTTCTGGCAATGAAACAGAGTAGAAATTGCAGCTGTACTCAGGCCTCGTATGGAAACTCTCCTACATGAGGCAGTCAAGATGATAACCACCTTGTGGGCCTCACTAGAATAATGAAAATAAACCCAGCTAATGAGTAGTAGTAAAGCCTAAAGGCTTTAAGGCTGGGAATAATTTACAGCATAGACCAATTAATGTTGCCATATTCCATATGACTTCCCCAGGCTATGTACCTAGGGAACTGAAGTTAATCTGCCTGACTAATTTCAGTCTATTTCATACAGTTCATTTACAGGTGACCATTTCTACTGTAAATCCACAGTTGTTCATAACAGGAAGAATTCATGCCCCGTCCTGGATTTCAGATGTCATTGATGTTTGCAGTTTGAGTTAACTGGCATACATGTGCATGCAGTTATGTAAGCAAGCTTCTATGTAAATACTCCTTAAAGATCAAGGCCATTAAATGTCTCCAAAAGTCTAGGCCTAAGATTTTACTTAGATCCTTTAGGATGTGAAGTTTTCAACCTGTTCTACTATTAAGTGGTGAGTATGGTTGCAGAAACAAAGACTTTGCAGTGCTGTGCAGGAAATTAAAGTTCAAACCTGGGACCTGCTGGAGGATGTTCCAACATGTGATCCCCATGCCAAGGGGTACCTAACCTTTACTTGGTGAACTCAAGAAAAATGGATGAAATCTTAGCCATACTGCTGTTTTGTTACTTCATTGCAATTAAGCACTGTGCACTTTGCAGGCTGCAAAACTCCCTCTGAATCATGTATGAAGATTCTAAGATTGTTTTAGTCTAAAGAACTTATTTACATTCCTGACAAAATTTATTCAAACCCATTTGGTCAGCCACAGAACAGTGAATCTTGGTACAACCCTGCATCTTCCACCCCATAACTTAATTCCCACTGCCTAACCTGATATCTGATGACGCTACTGTGTGTGCTTACGTGCCCTTACAAAGAGTTTGTATAGTAGTGCTATCTTGGGACAGATTTCACTTTACAGACTTCACATTTCCAGGTTTAATCATTTCATGGTTTTCTTGTTCGTTTCAGTCATAGGCAGCTATCCTTTCAAGAGGACTCTTTAATGGCAATTTACTTCAAATGGTAAACTGAGAACTGCTGGTCTGTGGCAACATGATCTCTACCTGGGAGGAGGTTCTGGATCCATCTCCTTTTCACAGGACATTTCACACTAAACAGCAAAAGAGGCCTTGAAGCGAATCTCTCATCCAGCAAGCAGTGTACACTCATTTCAGATGCCTGACTAATGCTGTATTCAGCTTGCTAATTAGGCTATTCATTTTGTTACCTCATCTTGCTTCTGGCCCTTGGCAAAACAGTTTTTAAAAAGAGTCTGTTCGGAACTAAATTACTTGGAAAACTTTCCTGGAAAATAGTCTTTACCTCTTTCTGCCTGGAGAGACTTGGTTAAAAATAAGAAACGTGTTAAGTAAAGATTCAAAAGCTAATGATATGTGAACTCTACTCTGGACCAGACGTAGTATTTGGATTAGAATTGGTGTTAGCCTCCAGCAAATCTCTGTAGAAGCTCTGCTATAGTCTATTGCCTCCCCCTTTTCTTTGTTGAAGTGTACTTTCTTCATTCACTTTATTTCCTGAATTTTTTTTTTCCTGAAAGTATGCTGAAGAAGTTATGTGGATAACAAAGAAGCCCAAAAATTGTTGAAAGGTGGGGAAAAAAAAAGTTAGAAATCTGTCTGGTTTTCCTCACCCAATTAAGAGTCTGATATACAGTCTGCATACACTGCCTGCGGCATTTCCCAATCTTCTCTTATGGATTTCAAAGCAAATGATTTTGTGAGAAGAGTCTGAAAGAGTGTGGTTTGGCAAATGTGGAAAAGGAATGAGAGAGGAAGGGGTCTTTTTGCTTTCTTCTACTACCTAATAAATAATACTATCTAATAATGTAGTTATCTATATACTATCTAATACTACCTAATAATGTAGTTATAAAGTGCAGGGAGACCTTGACAGAAGCTCCATCCTGAAAGTCTGAGAGATACCAGGCACCTATTTCATCAATGAACATTTTAATTAGTTTTTAACAAAAAATATTCTCAGTGTTGGTCAAATCATTTACCCAGATGTTTTTCTGGAACCTCCCACTTTGGAGAGATTGTCAGCTCAACTGAGAAAAGATATGACCAGCTCCTAATAATTTTTACTTTGGCCCTGCTCTGGGCTGAAGTTGGATCAGACCTGTTCCATAGGTCTCTTCCAACCTCAATTACTTTTTTTTTTAATAATTAGCAGCAGATCCTGTGTCTGAGATATGAATAGAGACAAGGAATATATTTATCAAATCATGTTCCCATTTCATGCTTTTTATCTGGTTTTTCACTTTTCTTTTTTGTATTCTCCAACTTTGACATTTGCAGTATAGCTCTGCTGGAAAAGAGTCATGGAAGTTTTCAAAAATACAGCATTCCCTATGAAAGTACCTGTTATAAAGTAAAATAAAAATAATAATTAGGAAAAAAGCTGCCCAAAAATTTTTGAAAGCTCACCACACTTGAATGGCTTACTTCAGTAAAATTTTTATCATTCTCAGATCAACCTGATGTGTTCTTCATGCTGTTAAGGAAGTCTTTACCTTTCTGCAAGACCCCAGTGGTATGAAGACCAAAGAGCTAATGTTCATTTTCACACCCAGCTGCGGTTATGGTACTTCCAGAGACCACTAGGTAGTGGCCAGTCATGTAGAGCATGCAATCCTTGTGGATCTTGGGTTTTTCTCACTATGACACTCACTTCCCAAGTGCATCTTAATTTGACCAGAACTTTGAGTATTTGCATTGATTTTTACATACTGTAGCACTGTTTCAAGTGTAATATATATACATATGAAATTGACTTCAAATAATATTCTTTTTCTATTTTCCAAAATGATAATAGAAGGAGAATTGTTATTCTTTGTTCTGCAATGACAGATTCTGTTTAACTTTTTCCTGTGCAAAAACTGTACAAACACTACACTCTGGAAGAGAGAATTTTCTCTTGTGCAACAGTCTGCATAAATCTGTATGAATATCACAACTTAAAAACTGAGCTTTGTTTTCACATGCTTGAAGGAAGAAAAATACCTCTAAGTTCCCACCAGGCTGTTATCTGCCATGAGGCTTTTGTGGGGCAGTGTGGAGTGGGGTCAGCCCTGGTGGGCAGGGTCTGTGCCAGCAGCATGGCTCTTTGCCCAGTCAGGTCAGCATAAAGAAAATCCACAACTGACTGAGGGGGAAGATATAAAATATAATTGTGCCTTCTCAGAGAAAAAGCAGATGTTAAAGTATATCTTCTGCAATTAAAAATAGTGTAAGAAACAAATGCTTATGAATAAAAGGCCTTCACTTTTGGTCACTTGACCACGAAAGTGACCTTCCTTAACAGGGCTTATCAAGTCTACCTTTACATAAAACCTAAACTTTATGAGCCTACATGAACTGCCTCTATATCTTATTGAGTGATTTATAAAATTTTCAAAATAAAATTAATTTGATCTCCTAAAATATATTTTGAAGCTCAAAAAGTCTTAAAATTATTTTTTAATTGGGACTGTGCAGTCTTATGTTAACTATTTGCCATAGTTTGGTCACCCAATCTTTTCACTTGATCCTTACTTGCATACATTTTAGGATTTTAAAATGTTTATCTCATTTAAAATATATCCATATCTATCTTATCTTACATAAATGAAATATCAATATCTCCTGATTTTGTTTTTACTGCAAACACTCTTCCATAACCACTACATGCACTTTCCAATAAATAAATAAATAAATAAAAATCTGTTGTATGACTTCTGGTCCATGCTTATTTGTAGAAAAAAGTTTTCTAACATGCCTCATTTGCCTCTAACCAGTACCTCATTTGCAAGTGATTATCAACTCACAGGACTCTGGTGATTTGTTTTAAGCAGTTGATTGGAGAGATAAGAATATGAAAGTTTGCTAACTTTTTTACAGCCTCAAAGCTTTCAATTTTCAACAATATAGTGTTGCAAGTGAAAATAATAGCTCTGAAATTGTTAAACCAAAGAAAATGAACTGCAGAAAAAGGTCAAGATTGGTTGCTGAAGTACAAGCACTTCTGTCTAGAAAACAAACCAGTTTTGTTCCTGTTAGCAAGGTCATGCACCCAATTCATTTCATCTAACTTTAACAAAACTTTTTAAAAATACTCAATTTATTAGATATAGGGCTTTGAGCTGACATAGATTGTTGTGGCACCAGCAAACCTTTGGAGTTACGTCAGCTTCGCTACTGGTGCTTTTTTTCCCTTGTATCTTGCCACATAAATAAAAGTGGCTATGACAAGATCTCTTTTCATAGAATTTTATGGTTCATGGGGTCACTGGCAACAGGAAATCATTGAAATAATTTGCAGGTTCTTGTGTTACAGGGGATGCTGCTCTATTTTTCCACCCCCAAAAGGCATCAATACAGTTCCCAATGATGACAGACAATGATCTACCTGTGGCTCTTTAAGGGATCCTGCCTGTCACAAAGGTCAAGTATGGACTGGCAAGATGTACAGATACCTTCCTGATCAACTGTGCTTCCTCCCGAGGTGCTCCCTCCATCTAGGAGAAGCAAAACCAATTTGAATTTCCTCTAGGAAAGGATCAATCCTAAAACTTAATTTGGCTTCCATACTTTTGAAGGCAGGTTGAATAAGAAGATGAACAAACCATTAGACGTGTGTTGAATCCAAGGGTGCAGCCATTCTAACTCAAAGCCTGGTGTCTGTGCAGCCCCAGTGCATGATCTGGGCTCCATGTGGCTGCACTGGTGTGAGAAGGTGCTGGGGCTGGAGCCACCAAATGGCAGTAAGATGTCCCACAGTCACAAGTACTGTATAACATCTAGCAGCTCCAGGATTCAAAATACCTGATAGGAAGAAGTGAAGAAATGAAAAAAAAAGGGAAAAGGGATTAGGGGGAGCCTGTGGTGGGTAACACAGTAAGACCAAGGCTCAGCCTTCTCTGCAAGCAAAGGCTCTCCAAGTCGTCCCTGACAGAGAGCTGCCTGCAGAAGTGTTTTGTCCAGCCAGAGGAACATATTAGTCTTTAGTCTGTAACTGTGTTTGTCTTGGCCATCTATTGCATGCGCTGCCCCCAGTAAATAACTGCTGTGCTCTCTGTGCTGTGCCCAGCCAGTTTGCAAAGTCTCTCTGCGTGTTTTAAAATGTGCCTGAACCAAGGTGACTCATGAAGGTGTGCTATTGGCACAAAGATTCCTGTTGATTTAACTTCAATGTTTGCATTTCACTATAAATATTTTAATTACTTATAAAAGTATTATAAGGAGGGGTTGGGGAGGGACAATTAATGGGAAGTGACAGAGGAATGGGGAGGAAGGGAGAAAAGTGAAGCAGAAATGTTTCCCAACTTCATCTGAAGCACAGGTTAATATGATATTTTACTCAAGCCAAGAGTGTCTTGATGCGTGATCAGAGATCTCCATCATGAGTAGAAGGTTACTGAGACCTCAGTTGCCCCACAGATTACCTTTCAGACCTACCTGTACAAGGTGGCCATTTGTCCCCAACATGTCGCTTGGAGGGTGCACTGACTCTTTCAAATACAGTCTCCCCCGAGTTTCATACCACCTTTGAGAACAGAGGAGGTAAGACCAGAAAACACCAGGGCTCGGGACAGAAAAGGAAAGATAAGCAACCTGCCTGGAAAAGTGAAATAGTTATCCCACAGTGGAACAGAGACGTGATAATTTGAATTTTTTCACATTTTTCTTGGTTTAAGCATACCTAGCCACAGAGACATATTGCAGATGATCTGATTATTAGGTAAAATATTAACCTTTAATATTCCATATTCTTAAATGTTAAAATTGAAGTATAAAGTTGTTTTTTTTTTCCTGAAACTATTGTGCATGAAACATTTAATTATACTCTGACGAAAAAAAATCCCCCTTGTAATGGATCTGAATGTATTTTCTTTCCACAGTGAGTGAAATTCTGTGTGCAATATGGCACAAAACAATTATTCAGTTTCTTCTACTGCAAGCCTCCATGGAGCATGGAAAATCTCAGATACATCTCATTAGCTTTTTTGCATGTGGGTTTCTAATTATGAAGTGCTATAATTGACCATTTTCCTTTTCAAATTAATTTATAACATAAGAAGATTTGATTGCGGAAATGTTCAAAAGGAATAATTTGGTTTGACCTTACAACTTGTTCCAACTCTTTGGCTGGTATCCATCAGGATCATTAAAATCAATTAAGGAGTTAAGTACAGGACATCTATTGTTCTGCCATAGACTCAATAGATCCTTTCAAACCTCCTATAATTTTAGGGATCACAGCAGACTGTTTAAAGAATTGCTCTTTTGTAGGATCATAGGTTCTAATCTTATGATGGTTCTAATCATGTAGTGACTTTTTTAGCTTTATTTATTGTTTTTAATGGCAAACACATACACTTTTGGGGTTTGGGAATATATCTCAATCTTTGGAAGAGGAATGCAATCCATACTGTGTTTCTGATACCACAGACAGACTCAGTAAAAACTGAATATAGCTACAATCAATTTAATTGAAATTGTTGAATATTCTGTTCACTAATGGCTGGTCATTTGTAGCTGCAGCTATATTTAGAAAAAGAAAAAAGAGATATTTGTATCCCAGTAACAGAGATGTGGCCCACGTCATAGCTGCATGGCTGGATCAGCCAGTGGCAATCATTGCAGCAGCTGAAATGAGAAACATTAGGGAAGGACAGACTAACACTGTCCTTAAGGCCCCGAAGATACACTATTGCAATAATGATTTAGGGCCAGAAATAAGCTTGACTTATTTGGTGAAATAGTATTATTTCATAGAAGCATGTTTCTTTACTGTAATGGTGAACTGAGAGCTAGGACAGTGTTCACTCATATTTGTGTAGCACCTCACTAATGGGACTGATAGTGCCAAAGGTGTCAGTGCTAATTCTGGGCATATGTTAAATGACTCCTATGCTTTTTAGTATTTAGAGGCTGTTGCTGGCCTTTGGAGGAGGCAGTGTTAATCAATTCCAATCACAGTGAAATATTACAGACCAGATAGTCATGCTGAAAACTAAGGATGAACAGAATATAATATCACATACCCTATTTATGACCGAGTTTAATACATATGAAGGATAAAGAAATGAGGAGAGGAAATTTTTGAAAGTCAATGCCTACAGTTACATTCACACCTTATTTGTGGCCTCAGAGTAAGCATGCCTTATGTATATAAAGACAAAAGTTTATTGCTCATATAATCAAAATTGAAAAAGTGTAACAGTTTTTCATCCAAATCTAATTGTTGAGAAAAAAGAAAGAAGAAGAATAAAATTGACAGTGGCATGCACACACATCTTAGTTTCTATCACTTTTCCCAGGGTTATGCTCCCTCTTTCACTGTTCTAGCAGTGGGAGGTCTATGGCAAGTTCTGAGCATCTGGAGTTGGAACACCATTGTCGTGTTCATAGTTTGCCTCACTTGGCCTCCTTTTTCTATGTTTGCTATCATGTTTTAACACCTTATTCTTTCTTCTTTGGTCTGCTGCTCCATGTTATGTGCACACTTACTGCCTACAGTGTCTTTTTTCTATGCTGGAAAAGAGCAAAGAACTTCTTCTTTGTTCTCCTTTCAACACCCAGGTGTGCATTTCTTTGACCGACCATGGCTGAGCAATTTATGGCCTTGGAGTCTCTAATGCCAGCCTCTTCCTTGTCTCACCAGTCAGCTGTGTTTGGTGTCTCCACTTCTCCAGCTGCTGTCTCACCAACCTGTGATTCTATACGTGACATCATCGTGTTAGAGTCATCAGAACAAAGGAAAACAAATTAGCTGTAGACAATCTGCAATTAGGAAATATGTTACAGCTAAACTGCATTAAAGTAAAGCTGCTGGCAGGTCAATAAAAGTTCCGAGAGAGCAAGCATGAAAATCCTGAGACCTTACTTAATCTTTGCAAACTCAGAACACTTTTGGTCAATTGCTAACAGTGGCAATACCACATTGTAGAGCTGCAGGGTAACACCATTAGCAACATGTAAGTTCAGCAGTATATCTTATAAAATTAATATTTTATCTCTGACTATGCATTAATACAAAGTCAGCCTGCAGTGAGAAATAATCACTCATTTTTTTCTTCCAAAAAGCCAGTTTACATATGTTTCCATATTCAACAAAGGATTTCTAGGCACTGATTACTGCATCATCTGTAAAAAGCCATCAGAGATGCCTACATTAAAAAGATTAGTAAAATATCAGTGAAGTAACTTTCCCCTTATAATGTGACTTTTGGCTTACTTGACAATAAGACTCAACATAAGCATGAAACATCTCATAGCTCATCCCATACCATCCGTATTGTTATTAGCCACAATTTAAGGGTAATTAAAAAGAATTTTCTTTCTTAATTTGTGGAAAGAGATGCTCAATTTCTACACTGGCAATGTGAAGACATTAAAAATTATGCTGCTTTTCTTAAATTAGCCAGCTGTTCCTCTTTCTCTTTGCTCCTCAAGTTCTTGAACTAATACCTGATCAGACCTGCAATTAGCTCTGCTGCCATCTGGGCAATGGCAGAGGTGACTTTCCCTTCCACCTGCAGGCACCTGGCCACACAGGGGCAGGGGGGAATACCCAGGAGGGGAAAGCAGGAAGGGACACTGGCAGGACTTCCCCTCCTTGGCCACCAGTCTCTGGGGGGTGACAGGGAGAGCTCCTCTCTTCCTTGGTCATGGGTGAAACTATAAACACTACTCTTGTGGTAGACTCAGAATCAGGATGGAGAGGACCTGGAAGGAGCTCTACTGTGTCTCCTGTGAAGAAGAGGGACTCAGTGTCCCCTTGTGTTGTGCCTCCAGGCTCACCTGCTGGCATGTCCATTGAGTGCTTCTCCACCCTTTTCTTGCAGGGAGCTTTAAATGCCTCCCTTCCCTATGCGGGCCCCAGGTACATTTCACGATGTGTGACTGCCAAAGTGAGAGGCAGGAGCTAAGCACCCTGCTGCTCCTTGGCTTGCTCTAGCAGCTGTCTGGGTAACTGCAAAATGCTTACAGCTGAAAATTCATCATTAAAGTGTTCTTCAGCATCAGTCTTTCTTTCCCTTATCACCAGCAAGCAACCAACATCAAGACAAACAGGGTGACCCTGACAAAGAGCTGACTATTGGCTTGTGTGTGCCAGCTATCAGGTTTTATTACTGCTGGTTTCTGTCTTAGCAGAGCTATTCCTAATTGTGTGTCAAGAACATTTCCTGCCTCAGAAAGCAATAATCTATATTGCAAAGAAATAGGCCACCTAAAGCACCTCCATGAGCCAGAGTCTTTTTCTTCCCTAGCAGTACTTTGAGGGCTCAGCATCCTCTTTGTGTGATGTCTGCAGAAGCCCCAAATCCACAAATATCTGGAAACCAAAAAAGGAGAAAACAGCATTTTGCTGAAATATTTCAGATTCAGCAGAAACTGCAGGGTTCTTAGTGTATCTTTCACTTGAAACCCTTGACATTATAAGGGGTAATATAAAAAAAACACACTTGGGAAACAGAGGAACTTTTGCAAGAAAATCCTCTGTTAATACACATTGATTTACATCATCCACATGGAGCCTGCAAAGCAGCACTATGGAAAAATAAAATGCTGCATACATTTCTTCTATGGAGCAATTACCAGGACTGGCCTGTATTTTGCAATAAAGTGCCTTATGTTTCTTCAAGTATAACATTTTGATGTTTCAGGTTGTGCTATATTTCCTTTATAGAGTCCATGGGAAGAACATTTTCAGCTCAGAACGCATGTTGAGAAACAGACTTGCCTGTCTATAATATTAATGCATTCCTAAAAAAAGCCAAAGGATGCTTCCGAATGCAATCAAAGCTTGTACATATTTTTTTGAGCATGTTGATATTTTCCAGGAAAGTCTGAGATCTGGGTTTTCTGTAGTGCAATTTCCACAGCCAAATGGTTTATTCTGAATTTTTGCTTTTACAACTGTTAGCTATTTATACCTGGAAGATATGAACTTTTGTAGCTCTAAGAAACAGCCATTATGTTTTTCAGCCTGACAAACTGTTTTTCTTCTGCTTCCTCATTATGTCTTTAAACTTATAGTTATTTTTTATTTTCTTGAGAAATCAGACATATAATATCTCATGTTATTCCTATAGATCATGTATTTTCTGCTTATAATTTTATGTTTCATGCAATTTGCAGTGTGTTCTTGTATGCAAGCCATTGAGTACTCCAATTTCTATATATATCTTAACTGTCAGAAATATATTTAATATTTCAGTGTTTACTACCTCTGGGTTAAAAAAAAGGTATTTCTTGTTTTAATTAACTATCACGTGTCAATTTCTTTTTTTTTAATATTACACAAATTAAAAATCCTGTGAAGAAAACTCTGTTAGGTAATAAAAAGCCTTTTAAAGAAAAGAACCATACAAATTTAATGTAGTTAATGCACTCAGAAGAGTGGCATGTTCTGCAGCTAAAAGGAATGATGTAGAAATCCACATTTTTCAATTACTATTGTTACATTCGGAAAAAAATAAACTTATCATAAATGAAGCAGAGCTAAAAGGTTCCCATCTAACTCCATTTCCCTAGCTGTTATTTCTTTTTTCTGAAAAACACTTCAACCAAGGCTCAACAGAACATTTTATAGCAAAAATTGAACACCTGAATGATAACTATGTATGATAACAAATATACATGTTCTGTTTCATTATTCTGCAATAAACGGGGAAAGTTATACAATATTGATGGATAACATCTCTCTTTCATGTGATATTTCTATTTGCTGGATTAAAATAGTCATATTGTAACAATATAGAAAAAATAGTTCAACTGGTTTTTTTTCTTCTGCATGTGTCACTTCCTCCTAAACGAAATCTAGAGATCTGTTTATTACAGCCTCTCAATTGCCCAGTAAGAAAAGGTACATTGTGTATTTAAGTCTGTATAAGAGAGAAACCTGCTTTTTAAATGATCTTAAACTAGGGCTTTGAATGCAAACTACCTTCCCACACAAATTAAAAAAGAAGAAAATAGAAGCATCATAAGTGCTTGTTTAAATCAAAGTCAAAAGGAGCAATTTTTCAAAATTTTTACCCAAATTGATACCAACAATAAGTTTGTTTACAAAAATTTCTATAATAAATTAAATCCAGGTCTTCCTCCTGACTCTCATAATAAAGTTAGCCAGTAAAATAGTTTTTTGCTGAATGAAGCAAAGCCAAAGTGCAACAGCCTTTGCCAGTGGAAGCAACTCTCCTGCATTTTGTCAGCATGCTTCTATTTTCACTTTCCTTCTGCAGATTCCTATCCAGTTAATCTACATTTCAGTCATATTCCATTTTCTTGTCTTATTCTTCCATTAGTATTGGATCTGAGTGCAGACAAGCATTCTATACAGTCCAGGCAGAGCCAACAGAGAGTTTGTTTGCATTATGCTGTCATCACTGTGATTTATTGCAACCACTCCCAGAGTAAGACATTAAATTTACCTTACTGTCTGTCAAGAGCCAAGTTTTAGAGCTTTTAGTAGAGAGCAGAGTGGATGAAGGCTGTATGGCTTCCCACAGTCACCAAATTGATTTTTTTTTTTGTCCCTGTGATGGTGAACCACAGATTCCGAAACTTAGATTGAAAGCAATGTTTTCATGAGGACATTTTAAAAACACTTGTACACAGTGTTACGTCCTCTTCTGTAAAAGATGAAAATCTCAAATACTAATCCTAAGACTCTGATATCCTGCAGGTAGAATAACACAAGAGTTCTATTAACTAGTATTTTCTTTGCCATAAAAACCACAATGGGGAGTCAGTTCAGAGTCAGAATATTAGCACAGTAGTCATGTTGCTATCTGAAGATCAACTTCAGATCTTCCCTTAACTGCACAAAGGAAATATCTGGAAGAAATGCTTATTTTAAATATTTCTGAGTTTCCTTTAATTTCTATCAAAAAATTCTTACAGGAAAGGTTTCTGTTTATCCTGCCATGGCACCAGGTGTCTGTCAATCCTGCCGTGACAGCAGGTGTCTGTCATCTGCTTCAGGAAAGTGCAGTGTGCTGAGATATTCCTGCTTGTTGGTGGAAGAAGTGACTGGCTGAGTCAGGAAGAGGTAGGCACCCACATCTGCATCTAAGATACCTGCATATTAAGAAAGCAACACAATACGATCAAAACAAACAAACAAACAGTCTTTACTGAAGGAGTAGTGACAATGCAGTGTTGACTCACTTGTAATCTTTTGGATAGCATGTCTATTTCATCATACTTTTGGGGTTTTTTTTCACAAGGAGGTATGTAGTAAAGCTGTGAACCAGCAGAGAATGGTAGGCATATTACGCAAAACTTTTGCAGAAGCAAAGATCTGAAATATGAATCCATTTAGAACAACATAAAACCTTTCTTTCTGTGGTTTTGCCTTTCTTTTGTATTGTGTGTATCATAGAACTCAAACTCAGTTTGCTGTGCTGTGCTTACCTTCTTCATGACACTTTCCATCTACTTGCAGACCCAGACCACTGGACCTCCAGGTTCAATAGGTTTCAGATTTGGATATACCTAAGCCAATAAATTTATAATCCAAGCCAAACTTCAGCCTCTAGTGCATGTCAAAGGAATCAGGAAATGCAGTTTTTCCTTGTGGGCGGGATTTCTGACACAATTGGGTTGCTGTGAGTAATGATAGCACTGTACGCATTTAAGGAACAGTAAACTGAAATTTCTTGTCATCTCCATTTCTAAAAGTGAATCTTTTAATACCAGTAAAGCTAAAATATAAACAACTAATTTAGATGAAGATTCATGCTTCAGAACATTGTGCTTATTTTTGTTGGCATATCATATAAAGGTATTTAAGAGGTACTTCATAGTGAGACTTGAAAATAGAGAAAGCTATACAACAGCAAAAAGAGGAGATTTTGGCACAGAGGAAAGACTGTAGGAGCAGATAACTAAGTCATTTATTTGTGGCCACAAAAGGCTGTGGACATGAACTAAGACTAAAAAAATAGGAAGATAAAGATACAAAAGGCATGACATAAAGCTTAGAGCACAATGGTACAAGGTAATTGAGAGCAGCAGCTACTCCCATGCAAAGATGTGAGGAAGTCTGATGTCTGTTTGTATGGGCTGTCACACAGTGTTAACTCGTTCTCATACCCTCCTGTTTGGCATGCAAAAAAACAAACTTTCAGCAGCACCTTGCACAAAATCTCATAGGTTACCATGTCCATCAGCAACCTAGTAGATGTTAGCACTGAAGTGGAGACACAATGGAGTCCTTTCAATGTTGATAAGTTTCATTTGACATGTGTATCTCAGCCGCACAGAATGTGTCACCTGAGGCAAGGTCCCCCAGCAGCCAGCTCCAAGGATGGCTGTTTGTTACCCCCACTCTGGGTTAGCAAGTGTATTCCCTTGTGGATCAACTCCAGCAGGAGGCTGTCCAGAGCTGACAGGGGATGCTCCTGTGGAGCAAGCATTTGTCATGCTACTAAGGAACCTAAGACGGTTGAAAGCTGGGGATATGGATGATTCAGAGGTCATTAATGGCAAATGAAAAAGGGGTAGTATGGCCTACCCTGGTTCTGGAGAGTTTGCAGGGGAAATCCAGTCCCTGGGAAATCTGTACAGAGAAAAAAATTAAAATTTTAATAAATCAATCAATATTTATTTATTGATAATTATAACTGTAATATAATAATAACCAGTAACTGAAAGAAAGTGAGAAAGGAAATGTATTCAATATGGGTAACATTAAGGCTCCAGTTTGATATACAGCATGGGCATCGTCTGTGTGATGCTGGGCAATCACTTAAAAGAGAAAAGCTGTTCACAAAAGCTGTAAAGGACGATATAGCATTGCAAACAACAAAGTTACGCGAATATAATTTAACATTATGACTGGAGACATATACAGTAGATTTAAGGTATCTTCTCTTTATTTAAGAGTTGGTCTGTATTATTCATCCCATAAATAGCAAGATAGCTTCCAAAAATATGTTCAGGGTTCTGGAAAACAGGAATTTCAAAAGAAAAAGTGAAAGTCTTTCTTCAGTCTTAACAATCTTGGCCATGTGTCCATGACAACAAGAATATGGTAACATTATCTGCCTTATGAGTTCTTGATTTCCTCCAGTAGGTATTTGAATAATGTGCCCCAATTTCAGCATGTTTTTCTATATCCAGAAAACTTCTGCTTTAAGAAAAGAAATTAGAATGCATACTCCTTAAAGGAAAGCCTTTCTGACTCATATACCTAATCTAAATAAATCAAAACTCACTCCTTCCCCGCGGGACTCTGCGCATTACAACATCTGCATTGAAAATGGCAAGTCAGTCAAAATACAGAATTATCATCTTAAGCAACTTTTCCATACATTTTTCAGGAGTTTTTTTATACTTCTGTTTTATTCCATATTTGCATAATATATGAAAATAAGCCTTTTCATACTCTCAAGCTTATTTTGCAATCTCTTGCTTACTGGCTTTTACACAAGGTAACAAATACTTTGCAGAGTGTATATTTAACTTGTTTAAGAAAACCATATTTCCTTTAACAACATGATGAATAAAGTCACATCTAATACTAGGGCAGAAAAATAATTTTAAAAATGAAATAAGATGACAGAATGGATTGTCTAATACTTTTTATAGTTTAACTCATTGTCTTGGTTTGAGACAGTTTAAAGGAGAACACTGGAATGAGTTGCCTCCTTTTAGGGGTTACAACAGTCCCTGTTCACTAATAAGGAATACTAATAGATAAAAGTGAAAAAACCCCAACCTTGGACAGTCATCAATAATATTTGAGTTCAAAATGACATCATGATGAAGAAAACAAACAAGCTAGACTCCACCTGTGTGCCTTCACACCCAGGAGGGCCAGCTGTGTCCTGAGTTTATCAGGCACAGCCAAGTGAGGGAGGTGACTGTCCTGATTTTCTTCACACTGGTGCAGCCACACCTCAACTCCTGTGTGCAGGGGCAAAACAATATAAAAAAGACATTAAGCTATCCAGGAGAGTTCAAAAGATGGCCAGAAAGATGCTGAAGGGCCTTGAAGGAAGCTATACGAGGTGTGGCTGAGGTCACCTGGTCTGTTCAGCCTGGAGAAGAGGAGACTGAGGGGAGACCTCATTGCTGTTACAGCTTCTTCATGCGGGAAAGGGGAGGGACAGGCACTGATCACTTACCTCTCTCAGGGATAGGATCTGAAGGAACAACATGAAGCTGTGTTAGAGCAAGTCTAGTTTGGATATTAGGACAGGTTTTTTTACCCAGAGGGTGGTTGGGCACTGGAACAGGCTCCACAGGGAAGTGGTCACAGCGCCAAGCCTGAGAGAGTTCTAGAAGAGTTTGGACAATCCTCTCAAGCACATGGTGTGATTTTGGGGGCTGTGCTGTGCAGGGCCAGGAGTCTGACTACAAGGATCCTTGTGTGTTCTTCCCAGTTCAGGATATTTTATAAGCATGTTACTCGCTGCATTCATAACTGCATTGATAACCAGACATGGAAACACACCCTATAACAGCATCATAATCCTTTAAGTATCCAAATCTCTGGTGCTAAATATAACGGAAAATATTTCTATTTCAAATGAAACATAAGCAAAAGGCTAAAAAATCCCCTCCACAACTTCAACCTAAATTTTCAAGATGCTGCACCCTTATAATACAACTCTATATTCTTCAGAATATGTGTTAGTAGCAGACAGACAATGTTAATCTGAACTAAATTTCCCTGAGTGAGAGGATACAAAAATGAATTTTAAACTATTTTCCTATCTAAATATTGAGATAATACCCATTTCTCATGTGGCTAGGCTGTTCTCTGTTCAAAACCACATCTAAAAAAGGTTAATAAATTCAGTAAATGTCATAAATGTCTGGTTGATGTTCATTGATTTCACATTTCATAAACTTGTGGCATCCAGTCAGGAAATATAAACAGTGGCATGTGTCAGGGAAAGCATTTATACCCTGCACCTCACAATTTTTGAATTCTCTGCTTCACCAGTGTGGTAGTACTGTTCTCTAACCCACTCATAAATAGTGAAAGCAGTTTACACACTTAGAGCTTGAAATCTATAGGCTTTCCCCACTCTCACTGAAACATTTAAACAGAGCCTAGCATTACGTGTGCTGTCATGTAATTTGCTTACCCAAAGTGGACTGGGGAAAATACCTGGATTCTTTGCCAAATTCAGGTCTTTGCTGGTGTTACTGGATTCATGCATATGCTGGCCCAGATGAAGGCTATGTAACTACACAACCAGACGATTGCATGAACAGAAGAATTATTAGAATCCTAGATAATGCTTAGAGAGTGCTGCCAAAGAAAAGTCTTCGAGAAGAATGAAATAATTAATCAAAACTGTACTATTAACAACACACATGTATTTCACTTACAGTGCTCAGATACTCCTTTTTAGGACTTTCTGTCCCTAAGCTCATCATGCAGCACTCAAGAAAAACAACAAGAAGCACTTACTTCTAGATTTAGGAATTTGTGTCTTACATAAAGACACATGGATAGATAAATGTCTAGACTCATTAAATGAACTGGACACTGTTTTATAGGAAGTGGCAGCTGGTCTTAACTAGCTGCTTTGAAAAAGGTCTCTGTTCTGTCTTTGCTCACAAGCAGCTAATATGTTACTGTAGGCAGGAACCATGCTTACATTAACATATTAGGCAAGATACAGCGCTACCAGTGGTTGCCATATTTCTGTTTGCTTATGTTATAATAAATTACTATTTAGTTCAGGATAAAACTGAACACCAAAGCCCCTTTATGAGTCTATCTATTTGACATTGGCAGGCAACCCTCAAGTAGCTGCACAGCATCTCCACGGAAGAGGACTAGTGATCTGGAAACTTCTGATGAAGATCCTCATGTCAGTGTTTTCACAGTGGCACGAACTGAGGCAAAACAAAAGGCAGCTGGCTCCTTCAAAATGCAAATATAGAGTTCATGGAGAGACAAGAATATTCAAGGAAACACTTCTTACGTTAAACTTTTGCAAGTTGGAATTGGTAGCCAACTTGAATTCATTTGTCACCGTTCCATTTTCCCCTTGTGCCCTGGCAGAGATGAACTGTAAAGAATTTACAATGGCACAAAGCCTCACTTTGCAGGTGAAATGGTGAAGACATCACTCTGTTCAGAAGGAATTTATAGACCTTCAAGGAGGGACAGAGGTAAAATTTATTTTCAATGGAAAAACATTCAGCCAATAACAATTTCCTAAATTTCCTTTATTCAGGCAGAAATACACTTTAAGGAAATATCCTTTATGCAAAAAGAAACAATATTCCTTTACTCTCAAATGCTGTGTGCCAAGTGACACAGAATCATTTAGCAGACCAACTCTCACTATGACTTAAAATATGAGTTAAAGTTTCTTGAGAATTGTCAGCAACCACACATTTTTAAATGTGAAATTTTGTTCCATTGTTTTACAATTAATTCTGTGGAATGCATATATAGGTGACAAGTAATAGATCTTCTAAAAATGTTCCCTAGATATTATCTGTGTCCAAAGAATTGCTTTATACTTTCTTCAAATATCTAAAACCATTGCTTCTCTCTCTCAAAAAAAAAAAAAAAAAAAAAAGCCCTCAAAAAAACCCCCAAAAACCCCCCAAACCCCAAAAAACAACAATAAAAAAACCCAACACCAAATAAGAAATCGTCAGCCTGTCACAAAAAATCAGTTATTTGGTCTGAATGCATCTGATGTGCTATATATGTTCAACACATCACTACTAGGTGTAAAAGGTCTCACATTTCAGGACAACCTTTTATTTTAAAGCATCTCAGTTTATATAACCAAGTTCTGTTCCTCATTTGTTACGCTTTAACAAGCCCTTAAAACTACATGAGAATCTCAGTTTAATTCTTGTACATATTTCTGGAGGCTTTTGTGCAGGAGGACTGTGGAGAAAGACTTAAGATTTTGAGTCAATCTTAAATCAGACATGAAGAAAATAATGCAAAATACTGTATCTACACATTTTTCCTTTTTTTAAAGCCACTTCCAATGAAATCTGAAAAGTTAGTGCAGGTCTCTTGACCCGGGTTCTAGTTTTACATATATCTACCTGCATAATAATGATCAGACCAAATTATCATAACTACATCAAATACATCTAATCCTATTCTCAGACACAGCTTAACAAAACTTTCAACTTGTTAAGAATGGATGCTGTACTCTGCACATTTCTTAGAACAGATTTCAGTGAATCTGTCTTTCCCACCTGACTAAACAACAGCTCAGATATGTGCAGGGCTTTTTTGGAAGGTGTCACGGTTTAATCTCAGAGAGCAGCCAAGCCCCACACAGCTGGTCATTCACTCTCCCACCAGCAGAATCAGGGAGAGAATCAGAAGGGTAAAAGGTAGAAAACACATGAGTTAAGATAAAGACAGTTTAATAGGGAAAGCAAAAGCTGCACACACAAGCAAAGCAAAACAAGGAATTAGTTCACTGCTTCCCATGGACATGAAAGGGCTCAGCTGCCTCCAGGAGGGCAGGGCTGAATCACATGTAGTGGTTATTTGTGAAGACAAAAATCATCACTTCGAGCATTCCCCCCTTCCGCCTTCTTCTCCCACTTTTTGTACTGAGCATGATGTCATATTTGTAGATTATCTCTTTGGTCAGTTGGAGTCACCTCTCCAAGCTGCATCTTCTCCCAATTTTCTATATATCCCCAGGCTCCTTGCCAGAGTGGCAGTGCAAGAAGCAGAAAATCTGTGTGTAAGCCCAGCTCACCAATAACAAAATTAGCCCCATATTATCAGCCTTGTATTCAGCACAAATACAAAACATAGCCCCATATTGGCCAGTGGGAAGAAAATTAACTCTACCCCAAACCAGCATAGAAGAGAAAGTTATTCCATTCCACTAGAGGAGATAAGATTAAACTCTCACTTCCTATAAAATATGAAGAACAAGGTCAACCTTGCAATGCAGAGCAGAGTCAAGGAGCATTCTGGACCTGATAGCTCTTGTTTGCAGATGAGAAAAACAGCATGGTGGCTTAAGATCTAAATTGTCTTGACTTCTCTCATAGCAGTGAATAGTGGATGACTGAATAAGATTATCAGAGCAGAATAAATTGCAGTGTAGGGATATATTGTGCCAGAAGCAGACCTCTGAGTTTAACAGCCTCTTGACATCCTCAACATTTCATGGCAAGAAAGTTCACTTTAATCCTGTGAAAGAGGTCTGTTTACAGCCACTTTCATTTTGAAATACAGACATCTATTCAATACCTCCCTGAGTGAAGACTGTTACTTTGGTCATATTTGTAATTCTCCATTTACTCTTCAAAAAATTATTATATTCTTTTTGAGATGGGATTCAGGATTCCAAGCAAACCACAAACCTAAAAGGTGTGTTATGTATTAATGCAGTGAAAATGGGAAATTTTTTTTAAATTTCCTAACATTCTTTTTGCTTTTTGAATTGCTGCTTTTCCTTTAAATACTGAGAGTATTGATGGCTCTCAAAATGTCCAATAAAAAAAGCAAAAATGTTGTCATAATTTCTGTAATTATTCAGTTTATAAAAACACCTTGAGTTCATGAAAATTGCAATCACTATAGCATGTTGACTCTACATTGAAGGTAGATTTTAGCATTTGCATGTACTCCCAAAAGATCTCAGGCAAGTTGTCATCACTTTTTGAACAACCTGTTAACATTATGGTAAATCACAAGTTATAATCATAGTTCCTGTCTGCTCCCAAATTGGTTGTTAGTGTCTCAGGTATGATTGTTATCTTGTTTTTGAAAAGGTACAAATATTTGTGCTGGATGAATATTTTTTGGCGATAACTTTAATGGCACTTTAGCCTTGATATCCATATGGGATATCCACTGATAAGATCTCAGGAAAACAGAGAGAATGATTTGTCTTAAGTAAGGTCCATATTTTCATTATCATTTACAGAGTAGAAATGTTTCTTGCAAGATTAATTTTGAGTATGCTAGAGACTCTCAGCATAAAAAAAGCAGAAAGGCTTCGTTACCAAGCTGAAACAGTCATTCATGGTTATGATTTCTAAGTTGGGTTGCCAACCTACAGCAGTGGAAAATAACATTTATGGATAGGACATAACACAGTTTCACTGAGGACAAAAGAATTTTCTCTCACCACAGGATGCTTACATTGCTAATGCATGTGAAAAACTGCCATTGCCTGCCTCTCTACTGCATCTTCTACTTGTAAATCTTCCTACATTTCTCATCTGTAATTGCAGTGCATGCAAAGGGTGCCTTGATGCAGGCACAGCCCTGCTAACAGAGCTGTAATCATAAATAGGGTTTGTGTCTGGAAGAACAGATGACGCAGACAGCAGCTCTGTGGATGGCACTGCACCCGCCACATCCATCTGGGAACAGCAGAATGAATACAGCATAAGGGGATTTCTGAATATTTTAGTGAAACCTGCTGAGTTTCACACTAGTGTTGTTGAAGGCCTCACAATCCCCACGCTCAGTGAACAGTAGAACTGGAAGGTTTTCTCATTATTCACGTAAAAGACCTGAGCAGTCACAACAGTTCTGGAGTTAATCAAATGAAATAATGGGGTCTTTCCCTACAAACAGAATGGTTTGATATTCACATATTATATTATATTTATCTAAACTTATGAAGCCAGTGATTCCTCAAATAATTCTGAATTGTAAATGTACAATAATATTTGTGGTTTGTGAAGAGATTATTAATATACAGCTATAGCAACTATATCTAGTAATTGGGACCCAGTCTAAACCCATTTCCTTCTTAGATTGATTACCCCTGGCTTTGGAACCTATAAAACTAAAGACTACTACTCCTACACAGACCTCTTAACCACAACTTCTGTGTCAACTGTAAGAAATCCTAGAGAGGAAAAAAAACTTCAAAAAAATAAAATCTCACTGTTTGATGGGCACTCTTTGTCATTAGGCTGACTCATCTCTGAGAACTCTGCAAGCTCACATCATGTATCTTCATTAATAGCTGGCATGTTTCTGTGAGTCCTCTGTGCAAGGTGGACAAGAACAGAAAGCAAGTGGAAAGTAGGTGGAAAGCAGTGTTAAGTGAGTGGTTGCCAGTAGAAGCCTGTGCTCATAGAGTGACTACAATCAAGACTTTAATTTATTGTGCAGGAAGCTGAATAATCATATTCATTTTCATTTTCAGATGAAATGGAGCACCAATAAATGCTGCCACCGTAGTGTTGTTAGAGTCCACTTTCCTTAAACAGGTCTCTGTATGCCTCACCTTTGTTCATATCCACACATTAATACTTAGCTGCACCTTCCTGGAAAAGACTTCAATTCAAAGCATATTCAAATTAGTTTGAAATAGATTTTATGTATAAAGATGAACACAGGTTATTATATTCAGGTTAGGCAACCAAGTTCTGCATGGAAAATAAGCAGTTCATTGTGGTTTGCAAATTAGATGTGTATCAACAATGATGCCTGTTCTGGAAAAATAAGAAAAGCATCTCACAGATATGTAAAGACATATATATGAGATTTGAAGTAATCCTCCAGCTTACTCAGCTGTACTCCACGGGCCAACTTTAACCCATGCTCCTATATAGAGTGCTAACCTTTAAAGACAGGGTCCAAACCAAAAAAGTTGTCATAGCCTTCAAAGAGGGAAAATGTAGTTATTCAGCATATAAAAAAGGAGAGAGAGAGAGAGAGAGAGAGAAATACACAGTAAGTATTTTAACATGTACAGAGGAAGGAAATTAACCCTCTTGCCACAGGCAAAAAAATTATAGCCTTGAATTACAGAAAGTTCAGATGCTTTTAGGGAGGGAAAAGCCTTTGGTAGTAAAGATGAGGAAGTCCGAGCATGGAAAGGGAATGTTGCAGAATATCCTGATGGTAGTTTTGTAATATCAAATAAATTAAACAAGAACCTGGTGGCTTGGGCACCATCTGGTCAGGTTCTTACTCAAACCTGCTCTGTGTGATTTTTCACTACTTTTACATAAGAAAAAAACTATTCCTTTTGTTATGTAAAATAATTTTTTAAAAACCCGTGCTGTCGATTTCCAAAACACATGGAAACGTATACTGATGTTAATGGAGTAACATGAAATCAGCGATGTTCTAAAACTCTCTTTCTAGATACACTGACTTTAAGACAGAACCTGCTTTAGTTTATCCTGATGATTAGCAGACTGGAGAAAATTTGAACCTGATGGAAATCTGCTTTATTGACATCAGGGAATCCTGATACATGCACATTGGATCTAAAATTGGCATTGAAAGCATGATTGCTTTTCCTTTCTTAATTTTAAAGAAAATCTTTGCTAGATCCACAGGGACAAGCCCACCCATTCATTGTTCTTAGGTTTAACCCACCCATCCATTCTCCTTTCTGATCCCATTTGTTCTATTTTAACTTTCTTATCTTCTGTACTTCCTTCTTGAATTCTAATATTTATTTTAAGGTATAAAAGCTAATAAGATCTGCCAGAAACTTAAAATTCAAAACCAGAGATTACTGCTGATTATAATGTTATCTTAATTGTTATCTAACTGTTGGCAGGTACTGCACAGTTACTACTGAAAACTTCAGTAACTGACTTTATTAAACATAAAATAAACAAAATCAGTAAGTTTAAAATTAAAACATTAAATTTTTTTACATTGAAGAATGAGTTACTATCAATATTTTAATAAGATATAAAATGAATATGAATTTTCTCCACTGGAATACCTTTTTATTATTACAGACAAGTAACTGGTCCTACATGTGCTCATGTATGTCTACATGCAGTAGATGCAAAATGAATGCAAAAAAATCCAGATTAAATGCCATTTAACTAACTGGATAACTGGATCATTGCATATAAAAATAATAAAAGACACATTCAGCAGATTTCACTTTCATAAATGTACTCCATCTCCTGCAGCTTTAAGATCAACAGTTCCAACTGAGTCACATGAATAAGTTGTATCCTGTTATTGTACTTAGGGTTCACCATGCCTTTGGTGAGAGAATTTTTTTTTTGATACAAGCAAATTCGTTTTATTCAGCACCTGTAATGTGCTAAGACCATGGCTACAACCAGCTTTGACAGCTTATCTAGAAAACAATAGTTTAGTTGCTTGCAATTGTTCTTTTTATCCTAAGGTAAACATAAGGTATTAGTATTAGGGCTTTTCTATCACAGACAGGAGCTACAGACAATGTTATATTTATGACTAATAAAATTTGATAGGCACTCATTGGGCTGAAAATAAGGATTTTAATGTTGAACATAAACCCATGAACACTGAGATTCAAGTGATTTGAACTGTCCTGCAAAAATGGTTCTGAACCTCCTTTGTATACTGTCTTTACAGAGATTGTCCCTGGCAGAGGCTAAACAAAATACTGTGGACCCCAACAGACACCTTCTTTCTACTCCTTGGTCAAGAGCAATCTCTGTCCTTTGGTGACAACAGATTGCTGTTTTAGGCAATAATAAACAGTACTAACATCTTTTAATCTTAAATTATTAATCTATTTTTTCTATTGTGTAATCCCTCTGTCCCCTGAATCAGCATAAATAATATACAATGCATGGCATTCTTTATAGTTTTCTGTTTCTCTCAGGGTTCATCTCAGGAACTATAGGAAAATCCTGCCAACAGGATTGTTTGAGAATAATTAGGAAAATCAAGAATTGGATTTCTTAATGGCAACTGCACTTTTTTTTTATACTGGTAATTTTAGTAAATAAATATGATCACATGTTAAGTGCAATGTTATTGTACTTTTCTTGAATGTAATAGGTACTAAATTTAAAAATAATGCCACAAGAAACCATGACAATATCAATTTCTCTTGATCACTCTTGCACTCCAGGGCTAGACCACCCCCTCACACACAGGTTAATGTTCTAATATTTGTCCTTCTCAGAACCTATTTCACACAGGACTCACACTGTTACTGCAGACTAATTATATACGTATGTTTTTCTGAATCATCAAATTAGTGTAGGCGACAGTCCCAGTTTGAAAAGGGAATTATGAAATTTTTGGCCCAGATTCCACCTACATGATCTTGAAAAGGATTGGATTTGGAGAAAAAGGACAGAAATTATTTAGGGAGAAGAAGTAGGGCTCAGAACATGCAAGTCATGATAGAGGAATTGTTAAAGTTAGTAGACTACTAAGATGGAAAAAAAGAATACTTTGAAATACCAAGCAAATACAAGCAGATAGTACTGTAACAACCTTCAGATAACAATTAAGACTTATGGTAATGCAGTAATGGCAAACAGATAGATTTTATTTCTCTGTACAATTTTATCTGAAATGTCACTGTGCATCATGCAAGCCTCATTGTTATTTTTTAAATTTTCATATATATGTGGTGTGAGTTTAAGGGAAGAAATATGCAGACTGACATTGAGCAATTTCAGAACTTTTGGAAGCAACACCTCAAGTGTGCACAACAAATTAAGGAACTTTCACTAAATGATCATGGTTTTTCCAGTTACCTAGTCCACAGGAATTTCTCACAGTTGGAATTGTGCCCTTCAGTCACAGGAAAGAAGCAACAATATATTTCATTGGTACAACATAATTCATGTTCATCAAATGTTTCAATGGCAAGGTATGCTTACTTACTGCATAGAAGACAGGACCAGACAAAACTGCCAAGAAGACCCTCCCATTGTTGTTCAGAAATGACATCCTTGCTTTCTAAATTCCTTCTCAGAGAGGATTGTAAGTGTGACTGGATCCACTCCTGGTTCCAGACTTGGTCAAGGGTTAATGCATAAAGGATTATATATGTGTAATCAATCCTCTAGATCACATAGCTAAGATTTCAAAGTTTAACATGCTATTAATCACTTACTGAATATCTGACACCATAAGGATTCTCTCAGCCTCGAGGAGTAACCTTAAGAGGTGTCTCTACTTGGAAATATCCTCATGTGCCACCTGCTGTAGTGCATGAGAGCTCAATGGCCTCATGGCCACTATTTATGGAGTAAGATGATTGATTACAGTGATATTTGTAATATTTGCAAGATGCCTTGATCACCCTTGCAGCCCAGCTTCGAGTCTGGCATCTGTCCCCCAAAGTACAGAGTAAGGTGGATGCAGCCATCACAATCCCCACTGGTGGTTATGGCATAAGCTGGGGGGCAAGCCACCACATACTTGTACTTTTAAAGATATTCTCCAATCTCAGTATCCATATGAAAAATAATGAGATAGACAGACAGACAGAAAGTGACCTATTTCCAGAGCAAATATTGAGAAACTCACTGTGGAGCAGACAACAGCATTCTAGCTACGCAAGTCACTGGGATGTGAAAGAATTAAATTAAAGCCTCTGGTCCAAATTATTAAGTTAGATTTTCCTTATTTGACTAATCTAAATGAATCCAGAGCCTCCTGTTGTCACAGTAGTGGAGCTTTTGACAAAATTAATATAGATTCACTGAAATACTTCTTTTTCTGAAAAGCCACAGAATTGTAAAGGTTAAAGCTTATCTTTTTGCATCTTCTCAAAACTCGTAAATCCCATAAAATCAGAACATAGAGGTGTCCTAATGCTTGACTGGCTTTTTTGGGTACAGAGGATACTGAAAAGCTTTTAATTTAATTAATGTTATTCTGCTATTTCTTTCATAATTTCTGAATGTTTCCTAGACTACCTCTTGGAAAAGGTTGACACTATTTAGTGCCAACCTAGCCCACTTTACTAAAGCCAGTGACTTTCTTAAATTTCTTATAGCAACTCCCATGACTTCAATGAAGTTTAATGTCTTCCATTTTCTCTTTCATTTACCATAGTGGAATAAATTTACTGCTTTCCTACACTGAAATTTTCTTCTTATATTGTCATCTTGGTGCATACCAAGATTCTAAATGTTTCTTTTGACTGTGCCACAGCAAGTTTTTAAATTTTAACAGTGGTATTACTTGCTAGGCAAGAAATGTGGTTGTAAAACTGCTGAATTGTTTAATATTAATATGTATTATAATAATATGAGTTCTTAGGCCAATGGTTTCATAGAATAATTAATTTTATCAAAACTTTGAATTGTAAAATTTGTGCCAATACATAATTCAGTTGGTCAACAAGTCCTATCACTCTTTTGTTAAGCAAGCAGTCATAAGAGATCTGAAATGCACATAAAGTAACAGTGCTGCTCTACCTTAGAGTTACTCCCCATTTTATAGTAACATTCTGTTTAGTTCACAAATATGCCCCTCGTGTATAAGCACAGCATCAAGTGAAGGACATCATCTATTATACAGGTCAGTTCTTAGTGCTCATGCAGTAGGAAGACTTCTGTAATCCTAACCTGTAACCAAATATGTTACTCTCGGGCAGGAATTCCCTGTTTGTGCCCTGCTCTGCATGCTTGTCTCTCAAAGCTGTCAGAAGAGGCTGCTAAGAAGGAAAAAGTATAAGAAAGAGGACTGGCATGGAGTCCATAAACTCCTGGAGAAGTTTCTGGGCTGCTTCAGTGTGTGTCAAAGCCAAATTCTGGTTCTATGTGTAAAAAAATCACAGCAGGCTTATTGAAATACACTTATTCACTACAAACTGCCCTAGCTGGAAAAAAGGAGATAACAAAGTGTCTGTTTTGAAATCTGTGCATACTGATCTTGATCACTGTATTCCACAGAAGCCAGAGGATGTTTGGGACATTTGTAAAGATCTTTTTTCCCACAGTCTTCTTTTAAAATAAAAATAAAAATGTAATTATATGCACGACTTCTGATTTTGTCATGGGAGCATTGTTAAAAATATCATATGATAACATATGAGCATATAATGAGCATTAACGAGCATTAAAAATATAAAAATATGAGGTAAGCAATTGGTTACCTTTTCAGTGAAACTCACAAATGTGAGTAAAAACATTTACTTCTCAGAAATGCCCATATCCTCTTTCAAAAATTCTTGAGGGTCTTTGCATGCAGCGTCCTGTTGCACATTAAAACTAACTTCCTTCACACCTTTTGAACTTGTTATTTGGTATGTTAGTAGTGTATTGTTACACCATTCCACTAGACTAGTTCATCAAAGCTAATTTTGTGGTGCTCTTTCTGTATTGAGAGAGCTTAATAGCAGGGATACATATTTGTTTGCACACATTCTTTGTAAATAAAAAGGATTATGTCAAAGTCTGATCCCTCTGAAAGCAACAGGAGTCAAACAGAAATGAAAGTTTTTCCTCCCTATACCAGTATTTTGTAACAAGTAATATACAAAGACTCTGTTTGAGCTTCATTTCAGGTTATGCTATAGGTGTTCTTTTGGCTGCCCACTACTTTCTGCTGCTTTTTTTTTCTGTCTCTGCTGTTTTTCAGGTAAAAACACTCTGCTGAAATCCATCCATATCGATATCTCACCCCATCTCTGCTGGCAGAAGTTCTGGATCTCCTCATGGCCATGGCTTAAATCCTATTACATTCTATTGTATATAATCTATTTTGACAATAAAATCATATTGCTTTGGATTAATATTTTCATGGAAAATACAATTTTCTAATTTCTCTAAACAAAATTTTGCCAAACAGTTTTCATTATGTTTTTTTATACCTTAATTTTGTTTGCTATTGATTAATGGCAAGACTTCTAAGCTAAAAAGTTCTAAGGGATTTATCTATCTTTATCATTTACTAACTGTGGTCAGAAGAAGAGAGGACTGATTGATTACAGATGCCCTACATGCTGCTATTTTCAGGAGTTCCTCAGTAACACATAGTGATGGATCAACCTGCTGGTTGACTAAAACAATTTATCTTCTTGAAAGGATGTCACTTAGTGCACAGTGAAAGGTGGTGAGGGGAATCTCAGCCATACCAATGGCTTTAAAGTTCTTCTGAAGCAAATGAAGAAATCTGAAGATCTGAAAAGGTAGAACAGGGCAGAGGATTTTGCATTTCCCTGACTGGGCAAGTGATATTCAGCTGCAGAACTGCAAGGCAAGTAAAGACATTTCCCTATTCAAAATGCCAGTGGTGTAAAGCCTGATACATTTACCTTTTCCTGAAGCAGCTCAGGAATTTCAAACTTGAAAATGGCTAAGTTGGTTAAAAGTGTGTGTTCACTTGTTCACTAGAATGATACATAAAAAAAAATATTTTACAGTCAATATCAGTAAAAGCTAAATCTTCACTAATATGGAAATAAATTGACCTTGGAAGAACTTATTGGATGACACACTGAGAATAGATCAGACAAATACATAGTGAATGTTATACTGACATTTAGGCTTAAATTCCATTTAAGCAATTACATCAGAAGCACTGCTTCTAAATAGGTAATTTATATTTGTCAAATGCATCTGTCTGCCTCTGGCTTAATATAATCACAAGTAAGATTTTTCAAGTTTGAGGAGAAATTACACAACACACACTAGTAAGGGAATATGAGAAAAAGTGGAATTGCCAAATGTAAATTTTATACCAGCTCCTTCTTCATTTGACTTCGGTTTAGGAAAAGCTAATATTTATTTTCAGATTATTTCCTAGGCAGAATTGGGCAAATATAAGGACACATTCTTTTCCTGGCACAACTGTTCAAATTCACATAAAAATTAACAGATTCTGTTTATAGCAGCAGATAATTTTATCCCAAATATTTGCTCAAAATCAATGCATTTCCTGGGTGGTTCATATTTTATTCTACTGCAGCAAATCTGCTGAGAGTCAGTATGTCTTATTCTGCAAATAAGATGACTCCTACAAAAATAATTCTCTCTTTTGAAAAAGATGACCTTTCCAGACGCTTTGTATCTGGCTGGCAAAAAAAAAGTACAAATTCCAGCTCATTAATTCTTCCATTATCCACATGGATCATCCTGGAATAAATTTATTCCTTCTGTCTAGGGTATGCGTCAAAAGGCTAATTTCCACTCTGTTGCTCCAGCTGTAACAGGGCATTCACAAAACTTGGGTTTTACTCCAATTCTGTCAGAATGCTCCTGCCTCTCCTCTAGTATCACCTATTTTTTAAACCCTAGTGCTTATGAAAGGTTTATGCACCAATGGATTTTCATACAAAGACATGTATGTGGTGGTATTAATAAATCAGGGCCCAAGTCATCCCCAGTTATGAATTCTCCCTGATGCATTTAATTTGCATTTAAGTCTTGCAAGAACTTGTTGTTTAAAAGAAGAAGTGAGGCAATTAATATTTTAATTCACTATGAACAAATTGCCTTAAGAATTCAAGCTGGGAATCAGCATTTCGTGTACTTAGCGTACACAGTCTCTGCTAAGCATTAAGTGCATGTAGCTAGTTTGGTGTTAGTCTTGTCTGGAAAACTGCCAGTGAAGCTGAAACCAGCCTTTTGACACATTCAGAATAGCAGGAAACCTCTTCATGAATAATTATTTCTACAGAATTGTTTACATTCAGAAGTTTTAAATAAATATAACAGTTTAAGTAGAACCACATTTGTCTTAGCATGCTGTTCAAGTGCATATAAATCATAATTTACCTTTGCTGCACAACCTAATGCAATCTATTAAGGAAATAGTTCTTTTAATAACAAGACTACAGGAAACAGAGAGCTCAATCACACATAAAGAGACAATAAGATTACTGTTAATACACTTTTAACCTTTTAATAAATCATCCTTATTAGCACACAGAGCTGAAAGGATCAGTGGTTGTTTTCTTACAAATCTCCTTTATGGACTGAAAATTTTGCCAGCCCAGAAAACCCACAGAATATGGTGTCCCTATTAATTCCTTCATCCTTCTGGTAGAAGGCCTGGTATGTCTCATTCACAGCCAATATTTTTATAATTAACAGAAATAATTTTTAAAGGGAAAAAAGGATGCAACTCCTATATTTAAACTAAGTCTAAAATAGAAAACTCAGAAGACAAATTGATAATTCAGTGGTGTTCAAAAATTGTAAAATATTAATATTTTGAAACTATTTACTAAATTTTTTGTTTTAGAGAAAACTTCCAGTCAAGTGTAATCAATGAGGCACTAAGCTAATAGTGTTATATAGTGTGATATATGTAATTTGGTCATATAGTTGAAAAAAAGGCATACTGATACAAAGAATTCTAACCTTTACACCAGTCTCAAATTGTTTAGCCCTGAACAGTTATAAGGAATAGAAAGTTTATAGTAATTTTTTTTTTAAATCAGAACAGAATTATAACATGCAAGTAGAAGACTATTCAAAGTTTAAATGCTGGATCAATATGAAAAATACTTGTAATCTGAAGCAATTATACTTCAAGCATCTGCAAATCTCAGGAACAAACTTTCTCTTAGTACTGACAGTACCTTTCACTTCTGGTCTCTGGCCAGTCCAACCTGGTTCCAGTGCCAAACAAATAATGTCTCTGAGGCTTCCTTCACAAAGCCTTAGTCATATTTGCAAACGTGGCAAAAAAAAGTTTTTTCAAGTGGATTGTTGGATTCAGGACTACAAACTAGTTCTCATTTTAGTTTTGTCTTGAAAATTCTTTTCTTTCTTGTTTCACACAACTTGGTTAAACCATTGATAGCCCACAGGAAACCTTGAAGTTTGTTTCAGAAATGCAAACTTTCTAATCTCCCTCTGATTTATTACCTGAGTGGTTGCTGACAGCCAAATAGCCAGTAAACACACAGATTAATATCTCACTAGCAAAATAAAGAATAAATAAAGAAAAAACTAGCCTCAAAAAGACACTTTTGATATCTAGGGGTGGTACACATAGATTTTTACCTTTTTTTGTTGTTTTGTTTTTTAACAAAACCATACATGCATAATTCATGATTTTTAACTTCCTTCCAGGAAAAGGATGTATTCATTAGATGTACCCAAGGAGTACATAGACTGCAGTGAACCAGATCACACTTTGTTCTGGCTTACAGTGTGCTCCTCCCATATTTTGCTGAAGGGTTTTGTTTAGCCACCCATGTTTGGCTGGTGACATCATCAGTATAGCTCTTTGGCCTTTAACAATAAAGCTCAAAAAAACCCTTATGGATGGCAGTTAGCTTGGAAAGTGGGCCTTAACAAGGCAATTTTTATATTTCTGATACAATATGGACTGTCCCTGAGCTGCAGATTTTGTATTCGCTTACTCCAAACAGACCCTGCTTTGTAGCTAGGCATCCTGGCTAGCTCTGCAGGACACTGAGCATTTCAGAGCCTTTCACAGCACTCTCAAAGACGAACCTTCTCCCACATGTGCCAGTCCTTCCTGTTGCTTCCTCTGGGCTTTTGTGGCTCCAATAGCATGCACAGGGTGCACATCCTGCACATCCATGCACATCCATGCACATCCATGCACATCAGCACTGACACTGCTGCAGGGACACCCTGCACACTGGGCTGTGGCTCCACAAGGAGCACTCTGAAAGAAGCCACCAATAGCAAGATACAAGGCTGTGGCTGTTGGGTGTAGATGACAGCTACTACAGAGCATCATCCAGGAAAGAGAACCCTAAGGAAACTTGTGATTTGCTGAAACATTATAACATTTTACATGGAGATTTGGAGGAAGGCAACAGCTTCATCAGCTGATGGACTTCAGTCATTACTGTTCAGCACAGGAACCTCAAGGAGAAGCACTAGCCAGCTCCTACCAACACCTGATCTTTTTCCGGTGTCATGTAGGCTTTAGAAGCCTGATCTTTATAACAAATTTTGTTTACCTTTCTATCCATGACAAACAACAAAAGCTGACCATGTGATGTTTGTGCAATCAAAAGGACTGATAAGACCAGCAGCACACAGAGAAAGAGCAAAGTAAAATTAAGCTTTGGTTAAAAATTAATTATCTAGATATATATACACCTGATAAAAATATGCAAACAAACATTTATTATATGGTAAAAGCTCCTGATGAAAAGAAAAAGCTTAGAGTTTAAAAAATAACCAAGAGAATATTTAGACACATTTAAGTATAGAACTTGTTTCATTATTATAGGACATTCTTGCTCCCAGCTTTGACTTCTTCATGGCTGATCCTTTCATCTCAACTCAGGCCATACACTTGAGGTGAATATTGTCTTGGTTCTATCTGAATGCATATTCACAAAAGGCCCTGGTAACAATTTTCTCATAATGACAT
>VXBC01012008.1:971191-988632 GCA_013399945.1 Ploceus nigricollis
AAAAAAAAAAAAAAAAAAAAAAAGAGCATATTTAGAAAGTAGGCAGAAGTATTTATATTATAATGCTCACATACTCTCCCTGTCAAGAGAAACAGATGAAATTGTTACCATAATCCAACATATTTTAAAGCTTTTTTTTTTTTCTCAAACATTA
The DNA here is from genome assembly GCA_013399945.1 of Ploceus nigricollis. Classification (NCBI taxonomy): domain Eukaryota; kingdom Metazoa; phylum Chordata; class Aves; order Passeriformes; family Ploceidae; genus Ploceus; species Ploceus nigricollis. The sequence continues at coordinate 971,346 of VXBC01012008.1, forward strand.
GCTAAAAAACAGACCCCTGAATTGCTGGATTTAGGTTTTCTTTCCTCGTTAGTGGAAAAAGAAATCAAGGCTAAGTGGCAGAGCAGAATACTTATAGTGTTCCCACATCTCCATCCAATATCAAATTTAAACATCACACCAGAAAAAAGTAACCCACTAATACTGTAGCAGGTTAATTTTTTTTTCCCTTTTTACAAAATCATTTGGAAATGCCACATTTTCAAATCTGAAGTTTTTGTGCAGGATCATAGCAGCTTAAATTTAACTGAGTCTGCCAGAGAATTGCTGACCAACATGGAAGTGGCAGATGCCAGGACAAAAGGTAAGCAGGTAACCACCTGCTTAGTTTCAGGCTTGGAACATGATTAGCTGAGATGCGAAGATTTTTGACACTGAAAATAAAAAATGTCTTGTACTGTTGCCTCTCTCCTGTGCAAAAAACAGTGCTCTGCACATGTTCTCACTGTCTTTGGAGGTAGTCTCCTAATTCTAAAAAGTAGCTGGCATTTCCTGACTACTAAAATGGAGGAAATAGATGCTCCTTAACTCATAAAAGTCGTGCTTGGATGACTACCTGTACTTTATTTCTTTACCATGTGCAGCTTTTCAGAAAACCTTAGTTAATTTTTAAATACTATTATTTTCTAGAATGTTCTTCTTAAAAGAATATAGTTGCGTTCTTATAATAAACTTTTGGCATTTAAAGAGAGTTTTTTTACTTAAAAGAGAACATAAACTCTATATAAATGCTGAATAATAAAGATCATTAAATTTAAAGTTTAGGGATTATGAAATGCTTATAAAACCATCATAAAATTCCCTTTCCTGTTGACTGAAGGGTGCTTTGAAACACTTTTACTCACTTTGTGAACTGTATACCTGGTGTCATTTCAGAGAGGAAGACAATTCTTATTTTCTCCATTTCCAGCATGGCTTCTCTGATTTGTGTTAATGTATTTTGGGATGACTGTTCTTGGAGCTGTTCTCTATTTTGTTAAGATGATATATGGAACAATGATGTAATCTTCTCAGCCTATAGACCACACACAGCAAACAGAAGTATTCACTTTTTCTGCACTGTTGTTCTTTCTCAGCTAAATTTCATATGGTTGTGGTGTAGTCCAGTTTGCTGTCCAAACAAGGCATCATCAGGAAAATAGAGCAGAGTAATATAGGGAATAATACATAACTCAGATAATATATCAGCATAGTAAGAATACCTCTAGGTGGCATAACATAATGACTTTTCCTGCCATGCAAAGCCAGTTGATAGGAACCAGAAGCCATCATCTTGTCAAGAAGCATTTAGAAATTATATGAAACACTGACCTAATGCAATAATATTAATATTTTTTATAAATGTTAGAAGATATTCACTGAATTTCTTGACATAAAATAATTTTTTGTTTATGAATATTTCTGTAACAGAAATTCCATAATTGTCAAAACATATCAATACTCAAAAGCTAGTAAGTTCACAAGGCAACTTTTAGAAAATGTAAGGTAGGAACCACTGTGTTATTTTCATTCCATATCTTTATCTTTAAAAAATAGAAGTTCTGATAGAGAAGTTATGTATGTATTGTTATGAAGTTATGAATGGCTATGTTTCTGGATGTATGGGTGATGGCAGTTGGGATGGGCTGCTGTGATCTCTGTTATGTAGAAAGATGCCTGTGCAAATAGTGTGTCTTCTCCTCTCCCAACAGTTCATTGTGATGCACTGTCAAAGTCTGCCGCTTGCTCTGAAGAAAGGAAGCAAGAATCAGATAGATCTTTCATTTGTCCTCTCTGTGTCTTCTGCTCATAAAGGAGAATTTCCATGAACCAACTTATGAAATTCCCCATCATGAGGCTACTTTTCCAGGCTTCTTTTAGGTGTTCCACAGCTTTCCCATGGTCTATATTGGCCACAAGCCACGTGTTTTTGTTAAAATGGTGCTAAGCCAATGCTAATAGTCTTTTCCTTTCCAGTAGATTTTATTAGATTGGGTTGACCTTAGTTACACAGCTTCCCATTCACATCTGGCACAGATTTGGATGCTTTGTGTAGAGGATAAAGTTATGTGTTTGCAAAATTTCATTTAACTGTAGTCTCCATTAAAGCACATGGTTACACTATTTTACTGGCTCTAGTGTTGGAATTTTTTTAACTGAGATCTGCTACTTGTGATTTCAAAGCACCGAGTTTCACAGTTATCTATCATTTTAAGTAAGAGATCTAAATTCTATTTCAAAAGTTTTTGGATGCAGAGCAGGCTGACTATTCACAGAGATTGTGAGTGTCATAAAATATAAGACTTTGCTCAGAAGAGAATTAAAGACTCATGTACCCACATCCTTCTTACTTATAACAAAATGTGTCCTTCTCTGAGCTACCATATATCCTATTTTATTTACTTATTGCAGCTGCTTGCTACCTGTCTCTAATGCTCCTGCCTTCCCTGTGTATGCTCTGCAGGAAAAACCTTTGGGAAATGCTCTTGAAAGCAAAGTCAAAATAATTTATCTAAGAGTAGTTGAATATGTATAAAAAAGTTCACCGTACTGCATTTAGATGTCAATCTTGAAAGAGACTTTGAGTCAAGGAAGAGCTTTGATTTTTCTTTGGAAACCCTATTCCTTGGGATTTCATTAAGAAATCTGGTCAACTTGAGGGCTCCCCTAGTGACTGTTGTAAATATCTATCCACAGGGAGTAATTTAAATATTATTTCAGTTAATTAAGTTGGTGCATGCAATGAAAAAATAAAAATCTATTACTTTCCATGTTATCCAGTTCTTTTTTCACATTTTAGTTCTCATTTTCTAAACTCTACTGACCTTCGTAAGAGTTTAGTGACTATGCTAAAATTTACTAATTTTTGCCCGTGATTACTAGAAATGATATCTCCTAAACATGTTTTTACCTTACTTCTCCCCAGCTAAGTTATTTTAATCTACAGGTACTTAAACTGGCTTGACTTAGTTTATTAAATCCCTGACACATCATGCCTACTAAATTGTCCTTTCCAAAAGCATCCAAATATATAATTACTTTCAACTCATATCTGCTCAACAAATATCTTGGTGTAGTGGGATTACTATCAGGTTTTCTAGTTTCTCAATGACCCACTTGCTTCCTTACTAATAGATAAATGAGGGAAAAGCATTATGCAATGACAACATTTTGTGTAGGAGCAGTCCACTGCCATGTGTAAACTCCAACACCCATCAGAGCAGGTGAGGGACATCAGACTGACTTCATTGTGCTTTTTATACCACAGTGTGGTACGGTGACGAAAGGTATGTAAATAATAGAACACTGTGTGGGACTGAGTTTATATAAGTCTGACTAGTTCACAGAGTTTGATATGAAGATACATATGCATAGGTACTCACTAAAGCAACACAGCATATTTATCTTCAAACTGTTTATACAGCACTAGCAAAAGATAGGAAGAGTTGTCCCTTGTTAGCAAAGAAATTACACACATTTATATATACACAAAGAAATCCAAGAGAAACTAATGTTAAATGTTTGAATTTCACATCCAAATCGTATAGATGTTCATCAGTGGGGAATAGGCAGTGTGTACAGAAGCAAAGAAGCTTTCAGTTTTTAAATTAGTAAACAATTCATCCTGATCCCTGAAAACCTTTGAAGTCTAAATATTGCCTATAGTATACAAGGTGTAATTGGAATTCCGCTTGTCTGAGATCAAACCCAAGGGAAATTGCCTGAACTTGAGTACACTAGTCAGTTCGATTTAAAACAGCTTTCTGAAGAGAACATGGGCTTTGTTTGCCTGCTTGTTTACTTTTTAATCCAACACCTTCCTACCAATTGTTTGGTAAAAGCCTCTAATTAAAGGTGGGTGTTATCGTGAGCAGTGAGATTGCTTTCATGAAGAAGCAGCTTCTAGGACAGGTCTATTATGATCAGCATAGAAGGAAGCAGCACATTTGTCTTAAGTCAAATTTTTTTGCTCCTTATTGATAAAGTAGAGGCATTTCAAAGCCAGACATTGAAGCTCAGGGAGAGTAATGTCAGACATACTTTGTATCACAAATGCAAGGCAAGTAATTGCAACTGCCTTTAGAAAAATCCTAACAGGACATCTGCCTGTGTGCAAAGTGTAGGCGTCTATCCACAAGCACACAGACATACTTTGCAGGACACTTTATGTAACTTTCATATGCTGCAGAAAGTTAAGAAAAGAATGAAATGAGAGTGGGAACAGTTCTCTAACATTTTCTCTCCCCTCCACAGTACAAAGGACTCTACAGGCTGGAAACCAGTTGATATGATGCCTGCCTATCCAATGGTTAGCACAACAATGCCCAGAAAATTATCTTAATGGTAATTTTTTCCTTGTGTTTGGTCATTACAATTCTATCCTAGCTACATTTACTGGCAAACTTACTAAACAAACAAGGCTGTCCAAACTCTCCATCTCATACACTGACAGAAAGTGGAAGTTTGACTTTACACACCCTTATTATGGACTGATCATTATCTCCTCACATACAGTTTGTGGGGTGCTATTTTGTGAGACAGACACGACCAACAGAATCACACAGAAGTACAGTCTGTAGGATTTCTATCTTCTGCCAGCTAATTTTTAGCAATATATCTAGTGAAGGATCTATTGCCTCACTTTAATTGTTGGGAAAACAGTGATTACATCATGTGCATCTTTCAGTGGGGAGAAGGAAAAGGAGCCAGAAGCAGACAACTGCTTTAAACCATCTGGAGGAAATATACATGAACCCACATGTAAAACCTCACTTGAGGCCGAGTATTCTGAAACTGAGACGTAATACTGCACCAGGAATACCTATGTGTTTTAGATACACCCTGCCAGTTAAGTCCCTTATTTCAAATTAATTATGACAGTTGAAGAGAACTCCTGCTTAGAGCAGAAGTGTGAAAATACAGGATAGGGAAGCATCACTCTTGCAACTCCTAAGAATAAATTCTTTCACATCTTCTATCATAAAGGATATATCTAAATTAAGATATTAATTTAGATTATTTCTTTTCACTCGGTGAAACTCTTCCACCACGAAACTGCAGTTATGATTGAAGGATGAAAAGGAATACAAAAGGAGAATCACTGAAGTTGGAGGAACTGAATCAGAACCATGAAAGACAGTCCAAGATACCACAGTGGCCAAATGATTCTTGGAAACTTCCTTAAACACATTAACAATTACTGGTGCCTTGGGCTAGATTTTAAAATTGTACCACGTATTAATCTGTGTACTTCAAATTTTAGATGAGATTTGTCATGCTGATTACAGATGCAGCACTGAGGGGTTTTTTTCTACCACAGTACTTCATCATATCCCGATCTTTGCAGTTTCCCAGAAAGTCATTCCTAGGAAATGAGACTCAGGGAAAGCTATAGGAGAGTTCTGTATGCTTCTCCATACATAAAGCTAGGTTTCCAATATGAAGTCGTCTAAGAGATAATCTGTAGATGGGGTTCAAACCCACTCTAGTCCCAGCTGCAACAATTTTGTCAAAGAAGCTATATTGTGCCCAAATTTAGGGAGAAAAGCAAACAGGGCCAAGAGCTATTTTCCCGTGTTTGGCATTTGACTAAGCTGTTTCATGTCCACATGGCCAAAAAGACCACGGTTATGGGAGCAATTCATTGTTGAACTCAGTCCTGTTCATTTCTCAGTAATGAACACATTAGGACCATTTCCCAAGTAGAGAGTGGCTCAGGGGCCATTGCAAACAGAAGCAAAACTCCAGGACAGACTGAGAATTCAGCTGAGTTTTGTACTTGTTTGCTCCTGGGCTACAAACAGATGATTAAAAAGCTAGAGGTGCATCCTAACAACCACTGCTGTGATATGGACTGGGAGGGAGGAGGCTGAACTTCCTCCTCTTTCTGGACCTTATCTGTGCTGAATGACCCCACTCTGTGATCCTCAGAGCATAAAACTGGATTTTTCTCTGTTTTGTAGGACAGCAAGGCTGTCACCCTCAAGACTATCTCTGTTTTACAGTTTATTCCACTCTGGTTTTTACACAGTTAGGCTCTCTTCTAGCATTTCAGAATTGAAAAAATTTTAACTCCCTGTACCATATCCTTAACAATTTTACATTATTTACCCAGGAATGCAATATTAAAGGGTAGGCAACCCAACTTTTGCATATCAATGCAGTTGAACAGTTGTGATTAGAGTCTGTCTTGAAAAGATTATGATATGCCTTTGGTTACAAACAGCAATTTTAATGCTTAAATGACAAGTTCTACATGTAATAGCCCCAAATGAAAACCTGAAAAAAAAGGCACATGGCAACAAGGACTATTAAAATAAAATAGGAAAGGTAGAATTTATTATTCAACAGATACTGAATAGCAAAATATTATAAAGACAGTACAACCATAAATTGCAATAATCAAAAAGTAAACTATGAAAAATGCATGGAAAAGCAGCAGTGGATCCATGTAACTGGATACCTTCTGTTTAGTGCAGTGAATTCGTACAAAACAAAGATAAGAAAACACTAGACACTGAACTACACTGCTCAACTATTCACTGGAATTATCATTTTATTTTTATTCACTTTCAGAGGATGTTAAAATTGTACCATTGCAGTTTACTAGTTTGAAAGGGAGGATGCCACGGGTCATATTTTGGGTCGAATAATTACACTTCAGAACTTTGTAATGGAAGTTTCCCATGCATTTATAAATGTTCCAGCAAGAACAAAAATATGTTGCTTTCCAGTCTATCAGAATAATGGGATTTTACATGCACAACCTATTTACATTTCAAAATCAGTATTACATGCTGAAATGGTTAATTGAGTGTATATTGTGAACAGTAGATTAATAGCCCACCTGGGAAAGAGATTAAAACTAAAATTCAAATCTTGGTTTTTAAGAGTAATGAGAAGTTTCCTGGCTATAATCTACAATCACAAGAGTAGAGTTAACTGAACACTGAATTCTGAGTTAGCACCAATGGAATAGGCAGCCTCTGCTGGCAGTCTGGTCAGGAGAGAAGCTGGTTCAAATAGTTAAAACTGAATCACCAAAAATATTATTATACTGTAAGTATTGCAAAAAAATAGTGATCCCAGTATTCATATGACTGTGTTTTTGCAAAAGTAAGACAGAGAAGAAAAATGCTCATGGCTTGGTGCACGAAAATATTCCATAGAGTTGCTATAACATCCTAGCTCTTCCTAGCCTGATGTTTGGATAATTTGCTGACCTACCAATATTTTGTGTGGTGGAGGGTGTCCCTGCTCATGGGACTGGAAAGGCAAAGGCATTTGGGACCCATCAGAGAGACAGGGAATCACAGAATCCCAGAATATGCTGAGTTGGAGGGGACCCACAAGGATCATGAAGTCCAAGATCCTGTCCTGCACAGGATACCCTAAGAGTCACACCCTGTGCCCAAGAATATTGTCTAAGTGCTTCTTGAACTCTGTCAGGCTGGTGCTGTGACCACTTCCCTGGGGAGCCTGTTCCACTGCCCAACCACAGGAACCTTTTCCTGATATCCAACTAAACCTCCCCTCAGCTCAGCTTCAGGCCATTCCCCTGGGTCCTGTCACTGGTCATCACAGAGAAGAGATGGGTGTCTGACCCTCCTCTTCCTCTCACAAGGAAATTGTAACTGCAATGAGGTCTCCCCTCAGTCTCATCTTCTCCAGGCTGAACAGATCAAGTAGCCTCAGCTGCTCCTCATATGGCTTCCCCTCAAAACCATTCCCATCTTTCCAGCCCTCCTTTGGACTCTGTTTAATAGTTTCATATCTTTCTTATATTGTGGCACCCAAAACTGCCCCCAGCACTCAAGGTGAGGCTGCCCCATTGCAGAGCAGAGCTGGGCAATCCCTTCCCTTGCCCAGCTGGCAATGCTGTGTCTGATGACCCCCAGAACAGGGCTGGTCCTCCTGGCTTGCCATGGACCAGGATCCCCAGGTTTCTCTTTCCAAGGCTCTGCTCTCCAGCATTGCATGCCCTGGTCTGTCCGTACATCCAGGGCTGCCTATCCCAGGTGCAGAATCCATCACTTTGCCTGGTTGAACTTCATAGGGTTGGTGATTTCCCAGGCCTGTAATTTGTCCAGGTCTCTCTGCAGGGCATCCCTGCCCTCCAGGGAGTCAACAGCTCCTCCCAGTTTTGTATTGTCTGCAAACTTGCTTAGTATCCCTTCCAGTCCTGCATGCAAGTCATTTATGAAGATGATGAAGAACACAGGGCTGGAGATGGAGCCCTGCAAAACCCCACTAGAGACAGGGAGAGACCATTCTTGGAGAAAGGAGTTCAAGGCTCAAAGGCCTTCTTGACCAAAAAGGCACCAACACCTTTCCTGCACTGGGGACGGAAGGATGAATTGAGAATAAGCACCCCAAATAGCTGGAGAATTCACCAAAAAAACCCAAAAATGGAGAATTCTGCAGCATGGCTGCTCAGAAGAAGACTTCATGTTGTTTCAGAAAGATTTGTTTCTGATTTTCCAAAGAAATTCTTTATTAATAAATTCCCTTTTCGTGGAAAATGTAGATATTGACAGCCCTCAATCCCACTCAAAATGGAAGCTTCAAAATACTGGAGTTTCACCCAGGTTGAAAAGTCCAGGCTTTAGCAAGCAGGTTTAATCTCTTCTTTGTTTTGGATTTCATTTTCATATTCTTTCATATAATACCATGAGCTGGACAGTTGTTTCTTAAGCAGCTCAGTAGAAGGGCTCTGCAGAGCAACTTCTCTTTTATCATTTGAATTTCCAAAGTAATGGATGTTATTGGACTGATGCAGAAATTTCATTCAGAAAATGAAAAATATATTTTCAGCTACTAAATACATTCCAAAATACTAGCTAGGGGGAAGGTGGGTTTAAGTTGATTTTCTTTTTAACAATATCTTGTCCCAAATTTACATTTTCTCACTTCTCATGTTTGATTGCACAAGAATATGAGTTTTTTCAGACATCAGATGAGCATGATTCTTGCTCATTCCTTTTCCATAATGGACATCTGTCACCTTAGCATTAGTCAGATCTATCTCTGACAGGTAAAGGTTTTTGGAACAAAATTTACATACATTTTAAGTTCTTGAACTTTCTGTAGTTATCTCACTTCTGCAGTGAAAATATGCACGGTGACAGCATGGTCAAACAGGCTAATGAGCCCACATTGGGATTTAGCCCACAGCATTAGCCATGGTCTCTTCCTCATATACAAATACTTCCGTCCCTCCTGTAAAACCAAGAGTGTGGAACCTGGGTTAACAGCAAGCACAAGCTCTGGCCTTGTGACATTTAAATCTTCATCACAGCTGACCTTTTGTTAACAAGAGCTAGCCCTTCATGTTGTTTGAATAAAAGCTTGCTTTAACAACTTACTCTTCAAAAGTGTAAAACACTTCATGCTTGCTTCTTAAAAATTACTTTATTGCTACATTTCAGTTACCATTGATGAAAAAAGCCCCATAAACCTCAAAGTAAATGAAAGGCAAAGACAAAGAAAACAAAGCACTTCTGGAAAGGTTATACAAATAACTGTAAGAATTGTTATAGCTTTTTTTTCCTTTGGATAGAAAGTTTGGAGTTTATTCTTAGCTCAGTCAAGGACAACACATGGAGGTATTTTAAAACAAGTTTTAAAGTAGGCAACTCAGATACCTTATATTAACAGGCTTGTACACTGCTGGATCTTGAGCAGCCCACACTGCTTGTTAAGTGCCGTCAAGAAGGCTTTGCTCAACACTGTGGCTTTGCAGAACAATACCAGCTATTTTCCATTTGAATATCCACCTATGTTCATATCCTGGCACTCAAAGGTTTCCTTGATTGCAGCATCTTGTTCCAAAGGTTCAGGGCTTCTCCATCTTCCTTTTTGCCCCACCACCAGGGACTGTGCCCATCCATGGCCTGAGCCATGTGGGGGTCAAGTGGGACACACAGCCCCAGGGAGTAACTGGTGCAGCACGAGCAAGCAGAGGGCTCCCAGACTCCACTTCATCCTCCTGAGTATCCCTGTGCCCCCACATCTACTTCTCTCTCTGAAGCAAGATGTTGATGACAAGCCTTTATAGTATAGCTCTGTGTTTTGTGATTTCTCTCTTTTCTTCATACATTAAATTTCTGCCTTCAAAGCCCCCTGAATGCTCAGAGTTTCATATTGATTCCTTTCATGATTAGATTTTTCCATTTCCCTTTCATTCTTGCTGTTTAACCCACTCTTCTCTGCTAATAAAGTCACTCTGGCAACCTCATCTTGTAGTCTTGTTTCATTTGTGACTATCCCAGCTGCTTGCTTGCTTATTCTTAAGTCCATTACTAGGTCTAAACAATGCCTTTTAGAGTCCATCTTTCGCTTTAAATGTCCTCTAACTGACCATGACAGCTATTAGGTTGCATTTTAATATTCTGGTTCCCTCTTTTCCAAGTTGAAATGCTAAGTTCTTTCTTATTCTCTTTTTTTTTGACACATTCCACATGAGGAACCAGGTTAATACGATCTGAATTTCTTTTGGTCAATCCCTTGTGTGACTCTTTCAAAATTTCCTTTATAAAAGCCAACTCCTTATCCTTTTCTGATAGTCTCCTTCCTAGTTCTCCCTGTAATGTTGCTACACTTCCTTAGAGTTTCACTTCAACACATGGCCCAGCTGCTGAAACAATACCCTGTGACTGAATGTTGTGCTTTAAACCAATAAAGCAGGTACAAGTTGCCAGCACTGAATAAACACTATATTGAGGTTTGTGGTTTGCACTGCTGCATTTTTTTTCTTAAATTCTCCTAGTTCTTTACAATTGAATTACTGCTTTCTAACTTTCTCTTATTGCAAAAAAATCTTCCAAAGTGCATGCTCTGCTGCAGCATGCTTACACCGTGCAAGATAGGAGAAGATGCAAGAAGGGAAAGTCTCTGGCTACAAATTCAGGCTCTGTATAGGTTACCTTTAATGCTCTCTGAGTAGAATCATGCATCTGGTGCCTAGCCTCCTTCCATGCCAAGCAGACACCATGGATTATTGCAAGGTAAATCCAGAAGCAGCTGGGGTGAGGGGAGCATGGCCAGAATCCGTCCCACCCCAGATTCTGTTCCGAGCACAAGCCAACAAGGAAAACATCACCCTTTCCCTTTAGGAGGCTTATTCACAAAGAAAGTAGTGAGAAGGAATGTTATAGCATTTGTTTTAAACATCTGGCTGGGTATCCTCTCTTTGAGCCATGGTCAAGCAGTGGAGATGCCCAGGACACCTTAACAGTGCCACTGAAGCACCAACACCAGCAGAGCAGCTGCCTGGGATGGACATTCCAGCTCTGAAAGTCCTGACTTCCCCATGACCACCTGAGACTCATAAGTACTTACTGACAACTGGCTCTGAGAGTCACAGTCTTTAGAGCTCTGTTACTTAAAAGAAAAGAGTCATAGCACAATTAAAATCCTTTAAAACATAGCAGGTGTGTGATCCATTTCTGGTTTGAAGCCTCAGAGGTACAGCAGAGTGAGAAGTAACCATTCCTTATCTAGGGAGCCAAAAAGTCTGAGTTGAGGGCAGGGGGTTGTGACTCCTCTTGCTTTTCTTCTTTTCTTTGAAGTATTGGCATTTTCATGCTGATTTGCACCCCTTTGGAAAATATTTTCATTCAAAAAAAAAAAAAAANCTATAGCACTTACCACCACCATCAATTCAGGAAAATAACCAAAGTAAAAAAAGATTCCAAACACAAAATTTCCAACCACAAAATATTTAAGCGTGCCTTATGCAACAACACAACAACAATAAAAAAGTACAATTGCAAGAAGATAGGAACATACGTAAATTTATGTTGTCAACACAGCAGTACTGCAAATCAGTGATATCAGAAATATGGTCAGAATAAATCCCTCTGATATTGCAGCAATAAGCCAGTTAGCCAGTTACTTCTTCTGTGAATCAAATTATTTCTTAACAAAACCTTGAAGTTTTTCTAAACCAAGCCTGAAAAGAAACACTAATTTTCTAAAATGCAAGATCTCCAGAATGTGGATAACCGCAAGGGTCCTGACTGGTTTATCAAATTTTGCTCTGTTCATTTTAATGTAAGAAAAGGTACACAGGTGGGTAGAGATTGGTGTTCCTGTCTGTGTGTGTCATTCAGTGAGTTCCTGATGGGATGATTTCACACACGTCTGCTCTCCGGCTACAGGTGTGACTATTGCAGTGTGTTTTTCTTCATATTATTGTGATCAATAATATGAAGTGTGTACCCCCTCCCCCCCACCGCGAGGCATTGGTTCAGTCCCTGCTGTCAGTCCTCCCTCATGCCTATCCCTTGTTCCAGAAAATTCCTTGTCATTTATGTATCCCTCGATGCTTGGTTGGTTTAGTTAGATTATTCCCCCACCCCGTACCTCCCTATTGGTCCCAACACTGTAATCCCTGCCTTCTGTTCCTCCCCTGTCTCTTAGTTATTGGTTCTCCAGCCCTGAACTCCACCCTAGCCCTGTCCCTTAAAGCCCCTTACCCTGCCTCTGCTCGGGGTCCTTGCCATACATTCCAGTTATGGATGCTTTTAGTTTCACCCCTTCTGGGCATATAATAAATGATCCTTGGATGAACAAGCAAGGCCCATCTCGTTATTCGTGCGCTGATCCATTGGCGACTGCTTAGGAGGCTCGGGGTCCCGGGGAAGTGTCGCACCCCTGTCTGTCGCTAACACCAAGTGTGTGCCACAGCATGTGAGCACTGTGAACCCTCTTGCTTCTCTGTATGTTCTCTCTTTGAACATACAGAGAGAAATTAAGGGGAAAAACTTGTGTATATATGCCATTGGCATAACCCACCGTTTTTAACCTTTTGAAAACTGAGGGAATGTTGGTAAGCTACCCAGAATGTGTGGGAGGCTGCCTCAGGAACTGCAGAGTCGCGTGCAGGAGGGCGCCTCACAGGTGACTTCTCTCCCCCTTTTCTCCTGGCCCAGGTACCCAAAGATGCACTATCCTCATGGACATATGTCCCCAAATGGCTGTTGATTCTCCATTTAATTGTCTCCTGTCTGTTCAGCCTGAGCATTACACTCAAAACAATTTTTAAAAGCTGTCCCAGGAACCTCGAGTAACAAATTGCTCATGACAAATACAATGAAAAGCTGACATTTTCTGGAAACACTATGATTCCACGAGTTTGGGTTTTAGAGATAATGATTGTTGCAAAATTTTGTGAAAACTATTTGAAATGTGTTCGGACTGCAAGCTGGAGAATGTGGTTAGGGAGTTATCCAAAGATTTTACATGCTTACAACAGAGCTTGTTCTCAGCTATCATCCAGTACAGCCACAGATACTAGTGACAGACAGAGGCGATGGTGGATGGAGTGAAGTCTCTCAACTCTGTCTATTTTCACCATGTTGGAAAGTTTTTTATGAAATCATAAAGCTCCTAAACTAAGGTATTCACATGATGTTTTTTCCTGTGTATATCCACAAACACTTAACAGGGTTAGCTCTACAGTTCTTTTTCAGTGCAAGAAGATCAAAATAAAAATAAATAATGCTGGAATACTTGGCTGGTCGAATCATTTATTTAAAATACAGGACAGCACCAAAATGCCTCCTCTTCTCTACTCTGCCCAGGAATTTGCACTGGGCTACTTAATGTTCTTTAATGTGTTTCTTCATAAAAATAAAAAATAAAAACATTTAACAATTTTTATTTAATCTCTGAGGCAATTTTGCAAAATAAACCAAACCTTTTGTTTGAAATCCTTTTGGCACAGTGTTCGCAGGCAGCAGTGCTCCTGTTTGCTGTTAGCAGAAGCCAGAAAGAGAAAGTGGTTCGCCCAGAAAGCCAAGGGCAGACCTTGAACCTGAGTCCATCAAAATTTGCTCGATGCCTTGGCACATTGCCTCTCACCAGCCTTCTCTATTTGCCTTTCACAGGCTGAAAGCCCAGCCCTTTGTGCCCATGGGTACAGCTCTGCTTTGGCTTCAATGGGTCTGCACAGTCCTGCCTGCCCACACTCCTTGGGAAGGGGTTAATGGGAACAGGAGAACACACGAAGTAAGGTCAATCCCATCAAACATGAGACTTCAAAGGGAAGTTTCTGTTCTCAAAGCCAGAACTCTGCTGGCAGTAGCATCACACTATAGAATAAATTCTGTTTTCTTGACCTTTTTCTACTTCCATGGTCATAATCCAGCAAAGGTTTAGAAAAGTCATAAGATTGTCTTATTTTCTTTTCATGAGTATAGATAATGGTGATGATTCCCATGTGCTAATATTCACATTTTCACAAGAAAAGGCTTCTAGAGAAATTTTAAGTTAAGTGTAGTAGAAAGTAGAGAAAGGTAATTTCCTTGTATTCTTTTTTTTTTGGCCAAGAAATAGTCTTCTGCAAATTTAAAGTGGGGGGGTATTTTGAAAACCTTGAATTCCTGCATACTAACATTACCTCTTTCAGTTAAGATACAAGCAAAGATCCAGCACATTTCAGAGGCAAAACTCCAACAATAGTAGATTGAATTTTAATGGCAGTCGGCCTCTCTTGCAGACAATGAGAAGAACTGACAGATCATGATTATCTTGCTAGAGTTGATTGAAAACACATTAGGTGAGGGAACCCGGAATTCCTGGCTGGCATTCCCATGCTGGCAGTCACTGTCATGCCAGCCCTTACACCTACATATAGCTCTTCAGAAGTAGGGGCTTTCTCTTCTGCCTATACTTTCTTCTACCCAGTCATCCCCTTCCCACACCATGTCACCTTCCCAGTGGGTGCCTGGGGCACTCTCACAGCTTTTTCACCTTCTGGCACATCATTACTTCTGAGCTTTACACTATTTCATAACAACTGTAAGTGTAGAAGTAAAACCTGCCTCCTGGCCAGGCACTGTGACTCTTAAATGCATTTTTCTATCTATTAAAAGGAGGTTTGGGCCCTTCACTATATACAGCTGAGGCAGCTGGCAATGCCAGCAAGTTTTACTCTTCTTTTAGCCCCAGCACTCGCCTCCTCAGCACGGCATTTTACAAGTTTGCTTCAATTATCTATATGGAGGGTTTTTTTTTTTTGCATTCAACTGTGGTACACACATAAATTGTTTGCATACAATTTGATCTAAAGGAGTACCACGTTTTCAAAACACTCAGTTCGGAAACACATCTGCTTGAACACAGCTGTATAAATGGGTCTTTAGATTATATGGGTGTCGAAAAGCAGAAAAATATCTTTTCAGAGACAAAAGTTTGTTCAGTCAAAAAAAACCACATTAAGCACAATATTTCAGTTTTATTTAAAAGACTCAATAAAATAAATAGATTTCTAGACAGAACATCATGCTAAGGTTTTATCACAAAAAGAATTCAGGATATTTTGACAAAATAAATCTAAGTATTTAAAGTTTTAGTAGTTAATTTTGTGGTGAAATATTATATCTTATAAATTCATCCACTCTTATTCATGGGCCTAACTCTTAGATTATGATTTTTTAAAACATCTAGCCTTTTTTGAAGTAGATCTACATAATGATTTTTATTTCAATACAAAGCTCAAAATGGCATAAAGAGTCGTTCTAAAGGCATTATATTTGCAAAGAGATTTCAATAAGTTACTGCAAAGTAAAGTTTGAAAAATTTAAAACAGTAAAAAGACAATGTAGCTCTTTTTTTTTTTGTAGAACTAATAAGCATTGTGTTTAACCTAAAGTATTTTTCTGTCCAGACAGCAAACTGAAAACTTAGTTATTGCAAAGTGTAAGAGTAATGGCTATATCTTGCAAAGCGTTTCTCAGTCCTTGACATAACACTCTTTACAGAGAATATAAGTTCCAGTTTCTGGCAATAATAGTGTTAAAATGTTACTTGTTGAGGGACTCTGCCAGGCAAGGTGATGGCAAGGCAAGGAAATGTAAGGCGAGGTGTGGGATCTGTTCAGTCAAAAGGGCAGTGCATGAAGAGAGTATCGTCCATCTCCATTAACAGAATCCTGCTGAAAATCTGGTGTGTATTTGACATTTGGGCCTGTTTCTGAAAAGCACGTTTTTTAGGTGTTAGTGAAGCTGATCTCCATAAAGAGGCCTTATATATCAGTTTCTGTTTCAATGTATTTGCTGACTTGGTATGCAGGGACCAATACAAAAGCTTTGCATTTTTACATGCTTAATTTAGTAATAAAACACGTTCATGAGATCACTGTTGAGTGTCTAAAAAATTAGGAAAATATCAGACAAATAACTTCTTCCATTGAAATATCTAGAAAATTGTACTCCATTATATCTGAAATATCTATAAGCATTTGGCTTCCTTGCATGAAGAAACAAACATATTAATGGCCAGATTTAAGAAAATGGTTTCAAGCAATTTAAAGATAAGAAGTTACTGGATCAGTAGTGTTAGCCAAATTCTCCAGTGAAATATTTTCAAATTAGCAGAAAGCACCTTTTTTGTCATCCATGGTAACTGAATTAAAAGCACCTGAAACTCTGCTCTAAACATGACACTGATTTGGGTGAGAACAGGAAAACAAAGAATGCTAAAGAATCTCAAGAACTTTTTAAATGTTTTTAACATGTTTTTCATGTTCCAAAAAGAAATATTAATAAAAGAAAATCAGTCCTAAAGCTAACATTTCCTTCCATAGCTGTAATGTAAATGATATTGCCTATAACCTAATAATTCTAATAGTCTTTCCAGAATACTTTCACAGATTGGAGTATTTGCTCTCTTATTCTGCTAAATAAGAGAAGCGGAGGTTATTGTCTGTCTGTCAAGAGACACACACTGCCTAAGATTAGTTTCATCCAGAATAGACTGCTTCTTCATTTTGCTCCTGGATCTCCTCTGGTACTCTGTGTTCCTTAAACAGAAACAATTTTGCTTCTTAAGATGTTGAAAGTGATGTTGAAGCCCACCAAAATCTTGCTCCTGGAGCAGGAACCTGGGGCTTTGTTTTGCACGCCCCAAGATCTGGCATGAAGGGATAGGAGGGTACAAAGCTTTCTGGAGATGTGTCACAGGACTTCAGGAAGCCAAATCAGCGTTCAGTCTTGGGAACGCTGTCATTTAGAATCCATTCTTGGAGTGAGCTACCTTCAGACTGTACTTGGAGAGAGCTAGGTGATGTCACCCTGCAGGCGAATTGGAGACAAAGAGACCTAATATTGAGGTCAGAAAGACATGGGTCCAGTACAACAGTTGTCCTCAGCCTTCTTTTATTTTGCAGCACAAAAAGTTTCTGGAGTCATTTAAAAAAAGAACTTCATCATAGTCATCCATGACAGTCTATGAAGAGCACAGCCACAGCTGCACTGAAAAGTTGTTGTAGTGCATGTTTTATATT
>VXBC01012009.1:0-38384 GCA_013399945.1 Ploceus nigricollis
AACTTTTCATCAATGGCTTGGAGAAGGGGTAGATGTCTCCTCAGCAGGTTTGCTGATAACACAAAGCTGGGAGGAGTGGCCAATACCCCAGAGAGCTCTGCAGCCCTTCAGAGGGACCTTGGCAGCCTGGAGAGATGGGCAGAGAAGAACAATGCAAAATTCAGCACAGGAAAATCCAGGGTCCTGCNCTGCACCTGAGGAGGAATGATCCCATGCACCTGTACAGGCCAGAGGCTGACCTACTGGGAAGCAGCTTGCTTGATAGAGGAGGACCTGGGGCTCCTGGTGTCCATGAGGCAGCAGAGTGTCCTTGGAGCCAAGAAGAACAATGGTAACCTGGGGTGCATCAGGAAGAGCAGTGCCAGGAGGGAGAGGGAGGTGATTCTGCCCCTCTACTCGGCCCCAGTGAGGCATATCTGGAGAGCTATGCCAAGTTCTGTGCTCTTCAGTACAACAGAGACAGGGAACTCCTGGAGTGGGTCCAGTGGAGAGCAATAAGATCAAGGGATTGGAGTATCTCTCTAATGAGAGAGTTGGGCCTGTTCAGCCTGGAGAACAGACAACTGAGAAGGGACCTCATCAGTGTCTGCAGGGAGGGGTCAGAGGAGGGACCAGGCTCTGCTCAGTGGTGACGAACAGCAGGACAAGAGGCAACGGGCAGAAACGGATGCACAGGAAGTTCCACCTGAAAATGGGGAAGAAATTCTTTACTGTGTGGGTAACAATGGACTGGAACAGATGGCCTAAAAATATTGTGGAGTTACCCACACTGTAGATTTTCTAGAACCTTCTGGACACAATCCTGTGTGCTGTGTGCTTTGGGATCGCCCTGCCTGAGCAGGGAGGTTGGACCCCTCCAACCTGACTCATTCTGACTGTGGGCCCCTCCAACCTGACTCATTCTGTGATTCTGTGATTCTGTGAAGAGGAGATAACCTACTGCTTGACATCACAGTGGCCTATCAGATCAGCTTTCCACATCTTGGCATGGCAACTTGGAAATTTGTCTGAAAACCTCATTTTGAAAATTGCCCTCTTTTTCTCTTCTGACCATCTGCCATTTTTACCTGTGTTTACCCTCTCATCCTCGTCCCTTTCCATGATCTGCTTGTTCTCTCATTTCCTCACCTGTCTCTTCCAGCATTTCAGCTCTCACATTGATTCTTGTTTCCCTTGCCACATCCTCATTTCTCATTTTCCCCTAATATTTAAAATTTACTTTAAAAAAAATTTAGAAAATCCCCAACAATCAGTAGCCATTTTAATCTGCTGCATATAAGTAAATACACCCTCTGTAATGTGTAGATGCCTCAAATCAAACTTGCTTACTGACATGGCAATAGAGATGACAGCTGTATGTTAAATTCTAATAATTGAGATTTCAGATTGTGTTGACCTTTCTCTCACCCACCATTTTAATATATATGTCTCACTTCATCCAATTCCTATCAAAATGTTTTTAGAAGATGCTTTTGAAAGAATTAGAGCTGCCTGTGCACCTTAGCAACCAACAAGACACTAATCTAATCTAAGCACAAATGTCTGACATGTCCCATGTAGCAAAAATCGTCACTGAGTGCTTATGAGTGTGAAGCAGTTCTTGATGAAACCAACACAGCTCAGCCTTCAGCACAGACTCATCACAACAGATGAGGAATCTCCATTTCTGCCCTGCAAGCGCTCCTCTCAGCGGGAGAGTTTTCAGCATCACTGGAGACATAAAGCTCTCCCAAATCCTGCACAAAGGAACAACAGGATATAGGAACTAGTCCTGCTTCAGTATCCAGCAAAGACAAACAGGAAAATTTTACACACTTCAACAGATGTGAGGAGTGAAATACACACATGTCTGTACTGTCAGATGTGTGGTAACCTTGGGTGATATGGAGAATCAGCATAGGCAAGGGAGTGAGTGATATGGAAGAATTAGCACAGAGAAAGGAGTGAGTGATACTGAGAGGAGAAGCCAGCCACCAAGCTGGGAGCTAATCTGGGTCTGCTCTGTTTCTAGGTCATTTTACTGAGGTAGTCAAATGCTGCCTTTTACTGCAGATAGACTGTGGGATGCTGTTCCAGCACAGTGATAGCTGAGTCTTCAAAATGAGGTTCGGTCAGATTAGATATTTCCTCTATTTCCTTAGGAAGGGGAGAAAGCAGCCAGATGTATCATTAAAGTCAGTATTCCAACAGCACAACTAACTAATCACACTTTCTGTTTTTCACATTTGACAGCCTTGATTGTGTACAATATTTCCTATTTTCTGAAGTGTCAGAGGGCCTCAAATTGCATTTTCTGAAACTGGATCATGACTTCTGAAACTTGAAGACAAACGGTTGGAGGTTCTGATTAAATATTGATTCTTGCATTCAACACTGTTTAGAACACGGAACAAACAGATCTCCTTATCATAGATATAGATGTTTCATTTTGCAGCCAGTATATATGACTGGATTAAGCTGTTGCCCAAAAGTATGTTATATATTTTGCTAATTATGCTGCAGGTATGTGGAGTTAAATAACTCACTTATTTATGAGTAAATACCTCTCTTATTTATGGCTATTTTCATTTTGGTTATCTGGATCAACAGGCTATTTTTGAAGTGTACACTTTCCGTTCTCACTGCCAAATCGATATTCTGAGCCTTTTGAACCAGCACAGTGAGCAGATTTTTTCCTTCCAACTATGCTTGAAGGATATTAAATCCATTACCTTTTTTTCCTCATATTTTCATAAGCTTCTTTTAAATGATGTAATTTTTTTGCTGCTACCATAGGATCTTTTCGGCTCTCAATTACTCAGCTCCCACTTAACAAGCTGTCAAGTGACTACTCAAGCAGCAAAAGGAATTGTGTCTATAGAATTGTGAATTATTTATTGCTTATAGGTAGCTGAAAATTAGCCTAACTAGTCCTGTGAAAAAGAAAAATAGAAACTAACTTCTTAATTAGCTGCAGTGCTTGGCAACATTAAACAAAATGTTTGGAGGCACTATGAAGACAAAAGTGTAATTGCAGAGGTCCTATGCCTGATCTTACTTGCCTGTTTTGAGAATTCACAAATACCTGCTCCTTATCTGCCTTCCCTTACCCTGTGATGCCTGCACGGTCAACAGCTTTTTGTATCTAGTCTGTTCTGATAGGAAGTGTGACATTTCATTTTCTGTGCACTGATACCATCCTTGAGGAGAGGGACTTTCAATAGAGGGAGGAAATGAGAACGATGGGCATGCAGTTTCCAGCCTGGGAGTACAGAATCATCTCCACATGACAGCAGGTTCTTTGTATGACAGAACACTTACTGACTTACTGACAGTGGTGTTCTGACTTTCTTCAGAGATCCTACCAGACCTATTAGTGGAATCCAACAAACCTTGCCTTTCGAGCAAACATTTTTTATTCCCCATTCACTGCTGCATAATATTTTGGTTTATTTTTCAAAAAAAGGATGTCACTTTGGACTCCTAAGCAAGTATGATAAAGTGTACTTCTCATGTGATGCTCTTTTTAAAGTACTACATCAGAAAGGCAAATTTAGTTCCCTCTTCAGCCCAACAAATCCACATCTACTATAAAGAATCTTTAAATGCAAACTTCAAGACTTCTGTTTAATTTGGGCCAGTGAACAGCAGCAAATGCAACCTTTTGGTAGTAGTGCAAGCAGTAAAGATACAAGGGCTCATTCAGACTGAAATGTTTTGGCCAGTTATATTAATCCAATGACTAATATGCTTAAACAATATAGAGTTAACACTATTCTCTGATGCATGACTAGTTACTATCTAGACATTTTCTTCTCTTCTTTTTTCCTCCCTTTGTCAGACTGGCAACCATTCACGCAAATTTGACAAATGTCAGAAACCAATTCTCCCTACGAACTTGGCCAGCCTATCTTTTGGAGAAAGGCCAATTCACTTCCCACCTGGTGGCTTGGACTCATACGCATGTATTGTTTATGTGAGAATTGAGGGTCATAAGGGGAAAAGGCTAGAAGCAGCAGGGGAAGAGGGAGTAAAAGGAATTTCTGCTGGCTCTCTTGCCTTAACAGCTGGCACTACTCCATATGTCTGGAGTCATCACTTTTTCATTTCTTGCTTTACATTGCCTTGGCTTCAAAAAAAAACCCAAAAATGTAAATGGAACGTGGTTTCCAATTAGAAAAACTGGCAAAATGGTGAATAAAATGCATTTTTCTGGACAAAACAAAAGTTGTGTGCTGGTCTTTAGTAGATCAGCAAAAAGATAGAAAAATAATTACACTTAACACACTCAATTCCACTTTAAAAGCTGAGGACTGTCACTATTAGAAATTATCGCATTCTGTAGAGCATACGAGGCTTAATAGGACTTTAGAGGCCACCAGTGATTGATCATCTCCCATTAGGCACTCTTCAAAAAGTGGAAAAGAGTATTAGTTCATCTAGACACGACTGTAAGTATTGAACACAACACAGCTCTTACCTCAATTACTTCCCTTGTCACAACATTCCATCATATGTGTCATTCAAGTATTTTAAACAAATTGGATTTTTTTTTTTAAATAAAGCTCACACACACTTTCGTCAAGATTTTCTGGGCTACATATTCAGTTTTATCTCCTCTGACTCAAACAAAGTCGAATTCTACTTATCCCCTTCAAGAGTGAAAATGGATGAAAGTGTCAAATTAAGTGACAGTTTTCACCCAGCAGATATTAAGGGTATGGGAGGACATGGGAAGTTATGGACTGTAACCCTGACTTGCATAGTTCATTTTAAGAAGTACTGTCAGTTCTTTATTCTGATAAGATTCATCTGTGAAAGACCCAGACTGACAGTAGTAGATAATAAATTTAATGGAACAATATTTATAGCTGATTTAGAATGAACTGTAATGGATCATCACAAAGAAATGCATAACTGGTTTGTGTTCTCTCTGACAAATATTCCCACAAGTGTAATTGTATTAGGGAAAGTTTGCATTAATTTTAAAAGAAAACCATGTTTTGTGCTTAAAATGGCATAGCTGGCAGCATTATTGCATGATTTTCATAACACTTTCATTTGAATGACAATCTCTGCTCTGAATTAGCAATACCCAGATATGATACATCTAAAGAACCAGATGAAAATTTCTCTGTACCATTTTAGAAATGTCTATATAAAATTAAAATAATATAGAATTGTGCAAAACTTTATATTCAAAATTATGAGCAATGGCTGAGGAACAGTCTTCCTGGAAGGCACTGGAGTATGGGAATCCCAGAATCACTGGTGCAAATCATGAAACACAGGAAGAGGGTAAAAAATCCAGCATCTTTTCATCTCTCCCCAGCACCTTCTACCATTGTCCATGAACTTCAGCTGACCCACTTAGAATGAAATTGTCTTGTAATCTTTATTTTTTTTTCTGCATCTTTAAGCCACCATTCTTCTCTGCAGTGATAGTTTAAGATAAGACCAACTGTGATTTTCACTGGATTATCCAGTTTTCTTTGCAACAGGGTTTAAGTAAATCACTCAGTGGACTATGGATTTCAGGAGCAGAAATCATTTCACTCCCCACATCTAATTGCTTGGTCACCAGAGGGTCTGCCAAACTTTCCTATGACAGAAGTCCCAGGATAGTGAAACATTCCCAAGCCCCTGACTATCAAGAGATACCTGTATACTCAAGAAACAAACCAACTACACCTGTAATAAGGTCTTACGACATAAAGGAAATTAAACCCCCAAGATGTGTGCAATACACATGCAGGAAGTGATGGATTAGAGCTCCAGGAGGAAAGAGCAGAGGATGGGGTTTCAGTGCAGACTTTGTAGACTTCGGCAATTGATACTGGCAAGCTTGTACCCGGGTATTACACATTCAAAATTCAGTTTCAAATGCATGCAGTTTGATATTGCAAAACTGCACAGCACATAAAGGATGTCATTGCCTGTATTTTAACCTTAGTAGAAGAGGAATAAACAGGTTCAAACACTGAAAGAAGCTACGCTTAGCACTGATTCTACCAGTGCCTATAAAGGCATGTCTGTGTGGTTTACTATGTGAAATGGGCATTGGTCTAGCCCTAGACTGCCATTTCATAATGTATCCAGGCCAATCAGAGGATAAGCAGCAGAATCCATTAATCCTGTGACAAACATAATGACAAAAGCAAAATACACACATGACAAAACTATATTTGCCAAAAATATCTATAGCAATCAACTAAAATAAACCAGAAAAAATTTAGAATTTTGTACAACTGATCTGTCATAACCACCCAAATTAGAAAAAACACTACTTATAAACAGTACTGTGAAATACACTCCATCATACATTATTAAAAATAATTTGATTTCCATCACATAAGTAAGAAGTCATACACTTACAGAGGCACTCCCATGAATAATAAAAAACACAAGGATATATATGGGATTAAATTGAAGTAAGGATGATCTTATGCAATTCATAGAAAAGTTTACCGAAAACTGCATATTCTATGACATAGGAAAGTTATTAATATTCCTTCTAGTTTAGACATTAGCTACAAGAACAGATGAAAGGTTCAAGAGCTTATGTGAGATTTTGAACATCAAAAGTTTAAATTACACAGTAAACTGAAGGCATTTTTAATGACCTTTGAAAAGGATTGCAACTAGCCTATACCATGAGCCACAAAAGCAACACAAAAATTATTCCAAATTAATTTGCGCTTTAAAAGCCTGGCAAAGATTTAAGAGAAAACCTTCATTTATAGAACCAAAAGTATGCAAGTTAATTTAAAAAAATTAAATGTTGTAGCATCTCTGCTGGATAAAGTTGTATGTTTCATGAACAGATGGGTGAACTCAGCCATGTTTAAAACCACATAGGAAATTACTGGTAGAATTCAGGACTGAATTTCAAAGTACTGCTCCCCAGTGATCTGCTCTCTCCCTTGTACCATAGTTTTTAATCAGAATATCTCCACTCCCAAACTGTTACTAATGAGTTAATCATCAATTTCTGCTGCTTAATTCATTAATAAAAATCTACAGGGAAAAAAACTGTTGTAATAAGAGAATTTTGGAAGAGCACAGCTAAGTAGGCAGCTTCCACAGGAAGGCTGAGGAGGAATAAAAAATAACTATGGAGGAAAAGAATTAGGGAATTGATAGTGATTCCATCTATTTAAATACACAAAAGGAGGAGATCTCTTGATTGCAGCACATCCAGAGGCTACTGAATAATTACAAATGAACTTATGTTGACTTCTTCAGAAATCTGCTGAAAATTTCCTCTGGGAAAAAATCTGTACGCAGGAGGTTTCTTTTTCTTTTCAAGCATACACATGACACCATTCTATGTTATGAAATAACTGAAGAAAACCAGAACCCTGTCTTATCAGAAATACTCATCACTGACATTTCAGGTAGGCTAATGCAACACTGTGACAGACTATCTTTATATGTAAGAATCTGCGACATTAAAATCTCTCATCCTTTAAGCAACTCATTTTTCAATAATTCTCTCCATTTTGAGCCCACTTGAATGATCATGAAGAATTTTTTTTTGTTTCAGCAAATACTCTATATGTAAAAATGATGCTTGATTCCAAGTTTTGGAGGAATCAGTGCATCAAATGATCAAATGGTGCATGTATTTACACATGGAACAGCATCTTGTATTTGATGGGATTGCACAGGATGTGAATGAGTGGGGAATTTGTTGTGTCATGACTTTTCCTCATCTCAGGAAGAACAGATTTCATTTCTGTGAGCATGAACACTTTTAAATTTAACTTTTCCTCTTCCTTTTTCTTGCCTTCAGCTCCCAACACCATCTGGAGAAAGGGATGGAAGCCCCTGGCAACTCCTTACTGAAGACAGAGGGTGACTAGAGGCTATGCAAGAAGGGAAAATGCTGCATTAAATTAAAAATGCATCTTCTTATGCAACAGGGAGATCTTGTTCAAGAGCTGGCATACACAGAATTAACTAAGGAACATTCAAAATATCACCATTTTTCATTCCCAGTGCAAGGCATGTATTTTGACCTTGTCATTTCCAGTGTAAGCACGTGTCAGTATGTATGTATGAAAATTCAGAAACATAACACTCCACTGCACACACTTCTTCCCCTGGGGAGACAGTGAGCGAACAAACACATGCCAGATGGTAGTTGCATTGCTCAGTGCACTACTGGAAGGCGCTCAGTTATTGCAGAGACAAACACAACCCACAGTAAAAGCAGAAGGTATCTACAGAGCAGACCCTTTTTGGTGCTGTGTGTTCATACACTCCTCAGCACAACGGATTCCTGGTCCACAGCGAGGTCCATGCATATTTGCAAACAAAGGACAGTAGCATATCCTAGATTTTACATGGCAGATATAACAGCTGACAGGTAGAGAAAAAGCACCTTGAATAAGAAAAAAAGCTCTTGATTCAATTCAGACATTTAATCCTATTACAATATAATACTAGGGAGAAGACCACAAATATACAAATAAATATCTTAACACTTCTTAGAAGTTAAAAATATTATCAGGTTCAAAGGCTGATACTGCCAGCCCTTAATTTATGTAATTCCAAATGAAACCTGTAAATCTGAATACCTTTTTCTCAATTCAGTCATAAGTATTAATCATCTCTTTTTTTAAGGGAGACTTTGTAACATTTAAAACAGTTGAAAATTTCCACTGCAGAGGGTACTTTCCACTGCAGTAGGAAAATTTACTTTGAGGATTGTACTGAAGACCAATGGGTTTGCCATCCTTTAAAAATCAGCAGTAGAAAATAGTCAGGTGGTAACATGTTATTTAAATTTATGCTATGCAATTTCGGTCAAATTTTGCAGTATGGTTTGAAGGGAGGGAAAACCAGTATTTCCCTTCTGTTGCTTGTGCTTCTTGAAAGATTTTGCCAAGGTAAGGTGACTCAAAAGAGCCACTCAAAATAGCTAAGATTTTGCACTTAAAATAGCTGTAGAGACCACTGCAGAAGCAGGAAGACCAGAATGAGCCAGTAAGGCTGTGAGGTACATACCACAGTTCAAGTGCCAGGTGGGTACTTTGGTTTCAGGAATCATGGCCAGTTCTGGATCCACAAGGACATTATTCTCAACAGTACTTAACTTTAAAATGTGCAATTATTTATTTTCCCTTAGAAAATCCACACAAATGTGAGCAAATTATGTCAAAATAGTGACAATTTCCTTTGCTATGCCAGTTGAACTCCACTTGCTTTTGCACAACAGAAGACACAAATTGTCAGTAAAGGGAGGTATGTCTGGATGGACAATAGTGAAAGGGGAATTTCTTTACTCCTGGGAATCTGATCTTTCTGTCTAAATAGTAATCTTGTTCTAAGCACATAATTATTAGTTATTTTTGGGTCACCCCTGCAGCTGATACAAAAAGAGTTTGTTATTGAGGACATTACACAGCAACTAATTATAAATACATTAAGCTTACAGTGAATTGAAAGACCAGAAAACCAACAGTTGTACCTGTAATTAGAAATTAAGTGTTTTCATTAAAGGAGGCTGAGTCTTGGACAGCAAGATGAGCTGATGTGGATGAGCTGAGCAAATTCATAAGAGGACAGGTGCATCCACAGATGTCTATCAGGTGTTTCTCTGCACCTGCGTATTTTCAGTATGGGATAAAGCACCTGCAAAACTCAAGTTCAGAGGCCTGGACTTAGTACTTATGTATTAATACTTAAATATTTCCTCCATCTCTAGAATGCATGTATAAATTTAAAAGACATAGACAGAGAATAAAAATCAGCATATTAAAAACATATTTTATTATTATCATTATGAAATGTATATTATAAAGTTGTATATTATTAAAAAGTGTAGCCATTGGCCCATGAAGCACTGTTTCAATTTTCTGCACAATAGTCCAACAATGGTTGCATGTGGTCTGTATCTTTTTTTACTAGCATAAAATAGGGCATAGTGCAAGGCATGCAGAGGGTTTTTGTCATGCTGATGTTCCTCTCATTCATTTTTTGGTCATCCATGCATTTCTGTTTCTCATGCTGTAATGGCTTTCTTGCCATCCAAACTTTGTCTTTTTTTGTTTTCTTAAAACTCAGAAACTTAATATATAATGTATATTTTTTAACCAAAAGCTTGTGTGTTACAGTTTAAATTGAAGAACAAGAATCTCAACAATAAACACTGCAGCTGAGGCTGACATATTCACTGACAATGTGGATATTCCATATGCAATTTCATGAATTCTACAACAAATAACTATGTAACCTATTTTAAATGTGTCCATGAAGTACAGGCCATTGAAACAAATCAAAATACATGATATCAGAAATGGAGAAGGAAGAAAGCCAGATGAGGGAGAATTAAAATATCTTTAATTTTTTTCCTATTATTCCTTAAGACTCATTCAGGTAATAGGGAATCAAACAAGAGTCATAAACTCTATAACAAGAGTCATAAAATTGGCTACAAAAATAAAATGTTTTTTCATGTTTACATCTCACATGTATTGGTCAAATCTTGTTGAATCAAGATGCCTTTTATTTTCTACGGTCTTTCTTCTACTTTCTCATCTGTAACTGCACAAAGAGCTCACTGAAGAATAATTGCAAATACAGCTCACTGAATTTCCCAAAGCTTCTGCTCTTCCTTTCCCTAAAGAAATAACCCATGGAACTCCTGACACTCTGCATAGTTTATAAAACAACAACTGCAAGCCCCGTCAGTTTTGTTACAAAGGAGAATATCACTGACCTGAGAGATGAATTTTTTTTTCAAGTACCATAATAGCTGATGTCACTATGAGCAAGGTAACTGGGAGTTCAACTTTTAAAAATGCACCAGAATTTATTTCTCAGCAACGCACTTCAAAAGAATTTGTTTATAATGAGCTCCATAATAGTCTGGAGATGAAAGATGATGACTTATTAGAAGAGATTGTTTATCTGAACATTACTGCAAACAAGTATTTGATGGAAGTGTCAGCTCAGTATTCAGAGATTTACTTTCTTCTCTTGCATGCCAGGGAAAGAGAAGGCTATCTACAGGTTTTGAAGCTTTGACAACATGTTGGCTGCTTAGCAGTCTATTGGAGAGTTAGAGATAGAGATTAAAGCTTATTTTTAAAATTCATGGCTAGCAATGTATAGAGAGAATGTCTTTGAAATGTCAGACACTTCTAACACACACATTTCAGAGAACTGTTTCTCTGCTTACCCACCTATCTGTTAGAGTCAGTGTTAGAATGAGGAAGCTTTATGCAAGCACTAGTCAATATTTCCCCCAGAATTTAATAAAACAATCCTTGCTATTTCACTCTGAGAATTTCCCCTTTTTATTATAATAAATAGAGATAAATTTATATGAGATTTATTTGAAAATGAGTATTTGAAAAAATATTTATTGTTGATGTCTTCATTCAACCCTTTAATTCAATATAGCAAGACTTTACTAAAAGCTCATGAAAAAATAGCATGTCTGCTTCACATGAAATCTACACAAAGGAAAGAGTTTTTTTTGTTTTTAGTTCTGCTGCATACAGAGGAAAATCTACTTCCTGGAGATCAATTTTGCCTTGCTGCCAATATCAAAACTGAGACATTATGGGGCCATGGATAATTTGAATCAGTTGCTCACCAGCATTTGTAGGGAGTATCTCCATCCTTACAGTACACTGGCTTTGGCAAGTGTCTGGCATAGGAATTTCACTATGGTATAGAAGTAAGTATTTGTCCTGTATACAAGAGATTAGCCATATGTAGCCAAAACCTGTCTCTGTATCACCCAGTCTGTCTTGCTGACTACACTGAGGCAGCACTACCCCAAGGAAGGATGAAAAAACAAACCTGTCAGGTAGAGGAGGTCAAACACATGGAAAAGTGGCCTATGTCTCCACTGGAAAATATCTAAGAATTCACCAAGGGAAATGCTGCACACCATGGCTGTGGAAGTGCAGGGTCCAACAGCTGCATTTTCACCCTGCATTCACAGGACCAGAAAAATCAAGTGTGGAAAGGCACTCAGCAGTCATCTGGGCTATGCTATGCCCAGAGGCAGAAGTGCCTGTGCACAGACTTCTCCCACTGCTCACACACTTTATTACTCCTAGGGGTGGTGGTACTTTAATATTGGTGCTTCTTCATTGTGGAAGCTTTCTTCTCTGTGTTTGTACGAAAATATATACAGTGAGGATTGTCACATTCTGGAACTGAGACATTTTTGTGAAACATATTGCTTTTTGGAAAGATTTAATATATTAAGCAATGGAGATGAAAATTGAGGTATCTTGTGAGTTTTCTCAAAGGGAAGATTACTTCCCTCACCTTAATTCAGAAATAGTGCTCTTATATTTTTATGTAAATTAGTTGAGTGAAATTGGGTTGTACAAAGATTATTCCTTATGCTGACCAAATATTACCTTTTTTTGTGCATTCCATGGAATTATTTTATTCAGTGATGTACACAGAAAAAAAAAAACTTTTTAAAAAGTTAAATAAAAATGTGGAAGTGATACTTAATTCTTCTCCCTGTCCCTTTTTTATGGGGCAGAATATTAAATGCATATGAAATCAAATGCAAATGTTTCATGCAAATATAAAACATCATGAAAGAAGATCTTCAAATTCCCTGAACTATCTGTCTTGCTGACTACACTGAGGCAGCACTACCCCAAGGAAGGATGAAAAAACAAACCTGTCAGGTAGAGGAGGTCAAACACATGGAAAAGTGTTACTGTCATCTAAAGTTTAATTAACTAATTTTTATTAATTTATTATTTGTGCTCTGGACAGGAGTCTTTATTCTGTGGCTAATTTATCCCGGAGAAACTGCGTATTTGTGGCATGGCGAAAGGATGTCTTGGGAGAATTTGGTTTATTAAACAACAATAAAAAAATAGAGCAGAAATGAGGCAAGAAGAGAATTCTTCACCGGATGGGGAAGGTGTCACAGAAAAGAGGGATGAGAAAACATGTTGATATCTAAGGTGATCCTGATGGTCAGCTGATGCCTCACAAAAACTGTTTACTCAGTATTAAGCCAGTTGATCTTGTGATGNAAAAGTTAAATAAAAATGTGGAAGTGATACTTAATTCTTCTCCCTGTCCCTTTTTTATGGGGCAGAATATTAAATGCATATGAAATCAAATGCAAATGTTTCATGCAAATATAAAACATCATGAAAGAAGATCTTCAAATTCCCTGAACTATCTGTCTTGCTGACTACACTGAGGTAGAACTACTCCAAGGAAGGATAAAAACACCAACCTGTCAGGTAAAGGAGGTCAAACACATGGAAAAGTGTTACTGTCATCTAAAGTTTAATTAACTAATTTTTATTAATTTATTATTTGTGCTCTGGACAGGAGTCTTTATTCTGTGGCTAATTTATCCCGGAGAAACTGCGTATTTGTGGCATGGCGAAAGGATGTCTTGGGAGAATTTGGTTTATTAAACAACAATAAAAAAATAGAGCAGAAATGAGGCAAGAAGAGAATTCTTCACCGGATGGGGAAGGTGTCACAGAAAAGAGGGATGAGAAAACATGTTGATATCTAAGGTGATCCTGATGGTCAGCTGATGCCTCACAAAAACTGTTTACTCACTATTAAGCCAG
The DNA here is from genome assembly GCA_013399945.1 of Ploceus nigricollis. Taxonomy (NCBI): domain Eukaryota; kingdom Metazoa; phylum Chordata; class Aves; order Passeriformes; family Ploceidae; genus Ploceus; species Ploceus nigricollis. The sequence continues at coordinate 13,566 of VXBC01012009.1, forward strand.
TTGATCTTGTGATGTCCCACTCTGGTTGCAATCAATTGCAATCATCGGAGTACTAGGATAAGTACAATAGTGAATCGTGATCACTCACTCCTGTCCTTCCAGGCTGATTTAGCAATAGGCATGAAAGTCAGTAGCTCTAATTTATTTGTGGAAAAAGCCTCAAAAAGTCTCTTAATGTTGAAATATATGGAGTTGATTGGATTATTTCTGTGAAACACTATCATAATCCAAAATGCCCTCTGAAGAATGATTTTGAAATAGAACTCACTTCATAATTGGCACCACTCTAGCAAGCTATTACTCTTGCACCCTGATAGAGCAGTAAGGTTTTAAACTCTACCTCCTCTTCTGTGAGACTGCCTCTGTAGATATGATTGAAACCTTTAACTAGGATTTAAAATTTCCTACCCTTATGTTCTTAAATTGACAGATTAGCCTTTGACTGCTAATGTTTGTGATCAGACAACACTCATCTACTTTTTCATTCACTATAGAAAGTAAATGAAAGTTTCTCCCTAGCATCTAGCCCTTTACCCTTTCCCCTCTTTCTTGGGACTTAGCCCATTAGAGACAGAGTTGGAAGCATCAGATCTTGCTGATTAATTACTACCCAGAAATATGTGGAAAAAGAAGTGCTCAATATCAATGTTCAATGACAGCTTCATAGCTGAAGCTCCTCATACCAGAATCTGAAAGGACTCAGGGGAGAAATCCAGGCACTATCAAAGTTTATGGCAAAGTTTTACTGAGGCCAATGTGAGGTACTACCACAAAGAAGGTAAAGAAAATGAAAGCAACTTTTTTTCTTGGTTCCTCAGAAAACAAATTGCTGTTTGTGAAGAATTTTGCAGCAATTTGAAAAGCCTTATCAAAAACCAAGTTTTACTCAGATTTCCAAACAATTTGAAACTGTGTATTAAAACAGAAAATTCATGTCTTTTAAACTGTCGTGACTGAGGCCTTCTGTTCTTCCAAAAGAACAATTGTATTAGCTCAAATCAAAGCCATCCATAGTCCAGTAACCAACTTCCAGTTTTTCCCAAACCATCTTTTCATGGTCACTTATGAGTCTACAGACCTCTACTTCCCATAATTTAAAAAATGTCCTTGTCTGCTTGCCACATATGACTACCCCTCTGTAACTTGTTCATCCATATTGTTCCTCTGTAAATCTTTTCCTCTTCTGTGACATTTTTCTAAGTTGGCAAGATCAGAATTGCATACTTTGTTGAAGGCTCAGACATACCATGGAATTATACACCAGTAAAATTAGATTTTCTGGGTTTTTTTCCACTATAGCATTTTTAGGTGTTGCAGGGCAGTTAAGTCTTATTGGGTAATGAGTTCATGCATCTGCAAAACACCTGTAATTTAAAAAAATATTCCTGAATATTAATATTCATTCAGTCTCTGTTTTTTTTTTAAGGTGTTATTAAAATATTTTTCTTTAATGAATTATTTTTCAATCACGTACATAAAATTTCCACTGTCACCTAATCATTCAGTCAGTCAAAAATGAGAACTTATTTACAGAATATAAGAAAAATAAGTAGGAAAACAGTTTTGCTAAAAAATATTAAGTTTATTCTCATAGCAAACCAGAACTTAGAAGGTTCTGCATAGCCAGTGGTGTAGTCACTTTTGCCTCTGGGAAAATTTCAACATTTGGATGAAATGTAATTTTTCATAATCCAGATAAACAGTGTAATATGCTACACTGACATGCTGTAAGATATTTGCTTAGAAAATAATTGCTCTGGTTCCTCTACTGGCATGTGATAGAACCTTCATTGACCGGGCTCCCTCTCAAATTAGCTGCCTTTTTCTTTTTTGAGGCCTTCTCTAGGAAAAAAACACATACAATTATGGGCTCCAAATGAGATAAAACCACACAGCAAACCCACCATCACCATCAACAATAAAACCCAGAGAAATTCAGCTCTGGTTGCAGGAAGGCTGTACCAGCTGTGAAGAGCTCAGCTGTTGCAGGCCCCAATGAGGATGGCTTTGCACAGCACCTGTAAGCATTTAGAGAAGCCTCTGCTGTGCCAGCTGGAGCTTCACACACCAGTGGTAGCTGGAGCAGACCCCGGAGAATACCATGTGTCACTGTGCAGTGACAACAATACTGGCGTCACCGAATAATCTCAGAGATCCTTCTTCTGGGAAGCATGTTGAGAAAACATCGTCTGCATGCATAGAAACACAGAAAATAACAGTGCTTTGTTCAAGTGAGAAAGTCTTTCTGCTGCTTCCAGGACACCTTGCCTGAGTGCTTACTTTTAAAATAAGTCACGTCTAAGTTATTAGGCCAAACAATTCATCTAAAAAGCAATAAATATGTACTCTCATGTCTTATGCATTTGCATCTACACAAAGAAGAATAAGAAAAACTTGGCTCTGCACACATGCAAGTGTTAAAATATGGCGTCCACTACCACTAGCTGGCTGCAGGGCCTGCAAACTAAGCTTCAATTGCAACTAACATAACCAATAGCTTGGTAGCCAAAACGCATTAATAACATGTAACTGCAGAAAATTTACGCCTTCATGATCTTCATGTAAATCAGAAGCATATACTAATATTAATAAAAATATTGCAAATATAAACCTTGGAAACATCAAATGCAGCAGACTTGAAAGGAAGAGTAATTTGCTTACTGACTACAGGAAAACATCCAAATTGCTTAATATTGCCACAGGGCTTGTAAACCAGCCTTAGTTCTGCAGCCTTGCAGAACAGCATTTCAATATTGTTGAGCCTACTGATCTATAGAGCTGAAGAAGTTTAAATAGAGGGAATGCAGAGCTGTAATTTTTGTGGCTAACTATCAAGAAATTATTTAGAAATTACCAAGAAACTACTATTAATTGTTGACATACTGACACTGACAGCAAAATGTAGGTAGCATTAGTTCAAGATGTGAAGATGCAAACTCAAAAGAAGCCCCTTGATGAAAAGTCCTGATTTGCTGAGACTTGAATAACTGCAAAGCCAGTGAAAGAGCATGCAGAGACCATTTTTAAAGGTCCATATGAGTTTGTTTCATATCCTTTCCAACTGTATTTTTTTCTTTATTGAGAGAGAAGTGTTAACACTTTGGCTAATGGAGGAAAGCAATATAAATATGCAAGTGTATAACATCATATTCTCTATATGGTTCTGTCAAAGGATTTCTGACTTACACAGTAATTTCATAAAAATTCACCCACACAATTGCTCAAAAATTTACTAGTCCCTGCCTAATCAGATATAGCCTCAACCAAGATTCTCCTGTACCCTGAGCAGCACAAACTAGGCTACTGTTGTAGCAAAGGGAAAATCAATTTAAGAATTGAGGAACATCTTCTCTTCAGTCTTAAGTTGAGGGATCTTGGAGAAAAGCTCAACGCAGCCCAAGGCAGGTTCTCTTCACTACGAATTCAGAACCCAAAGCTGCACCCCAGAGCACCCAGGTAGAGAAGGGCAGGGAGAGCTTGCCCCTGACTTTTCAATTAGCAGTGCAGAGTGGGTGGAGTAAATCCAGCCCATCCCTGACCCTTGCTTGATTCATTTTATGCAAAGTCTCACTGGGAATGATCAGGGATCTAACACACGTTGTTCAGACCCTGTTCAGCACCTCCAGCTTGCAGTTAAGCAGTGCTGTAGGAGGGGTTATGGTGGATACTGTGGCGCTGTCTTTGTACACAAATGCCTATTGTAAAGGAGGTTCAATGAGAGATACATTTTAAGAATAACATGATTAACTAGGTACCTAGGAAAGCCTTGTAATTTTTCTTCTGGTGACAAGAAGAAAGGATATGAGTACTTTTTAAAAGTCTCCCTCTATACTTTAAAATTTTTATACAAATTATTCAGTCCTCTGGTTTTGTTGTGCATCATGGAACATGCAAAAAACACTCTGGTTACATTGAAAAAATCTTCAGGAGGCCTCAGGAAATCAGAAAAAGCAGAAAGAAATTAAGAAAACAGATCTTAAAAGGATGACTGTTGGATTTATAAGTGCCATAAAATGGCTTTCCTTTCCAGCCTGGGGTAGATTGCAGAAAGCATGAAGTCACCAACAATGTGGTCAAGTGAAGACACTCAGACCGAGAAGTATAAACTGTGATTTCTTCCAATACTCAGGTTTTCACCAATCATTTGGATTTGGGCTCTGGATTTTTATATAGACACAAATAATATAACTAGAGCTCCCATTCATCAGAGGATGCAAATTCAAGTACTTCCTTTGGATGCAATAGGAGCAGCTGTCTACCTGATCTTTTGGATCAGCTGTCATTCTGGTCTGACATTCAGAGCAGACACAAGTGCATATACCAAAACAACTAATTAAATCAAATGCACCCATATGAAATTTACAGCCTCCTACACAATTGAGTCTAACAAAAATGTGAAACCCACAGAAAAATTTTAGGTTTAAGAATTATATGCTGTTTAATATCTTCTTGAAGTAATTACTTGGATGCTTTAAAAATTTTTAGGTAGTTTTAAAATAAACCCCAAAGACTGGACTAGAAGTCAAGTTGGTTCAGAAGACCAAGATTATGGCAGTTGCATACTCAGTGGCTTTCATTGCCATGCAGAGTGTAATGCCATGTGTATCTAACATACAGTTTGGCATTGCTTTACTTTTTGAAAAATTCATCTTCTAGGGTTTGGTTTTACAAAATGAATTTGGTCACTAGAGTAAAGAGGCAGAAATTTGTTAACAAATGGCACGAACAGAGTTCACAGTGTATTTGACAATATAGGCTGGAAGAAAGGAGGTAGAACATTTTGTTCTATGATTCATAAAGCAAGTCTGCATTGCAGATGACTGAACAGTGAAAACTAGAACAAATGCACCTGTGTGAACTTCCGGCTACCCCACTTCTGATAGCAAGGGTATTGCATGTGAAACTAGCTCAGGTGTCTCTGTGCTCTGTCTCACACAGCATTGTGCACTGCGGACCTGCCAGACACTCAAACAAATCACCTTCCTAAAACAAGTGTAATATCACCTTTTCACTCACAACAAAGACTGATGCTTCTCAGCCATTGTGGTTCAGAATAAGATAGTCTGCAGTGTTGAAAAGCAACCCACGCATTAAAGAAATTACTCTTATTTGCATGTCTTATTTGCAGTTTGGTTTGTTATTGTGGAAAGTTTGCTATTAGTGTTTTTCATATTAAACAGAGAACTTTGTCTTTTTTTTTTTTTTAAATTATTCAGTTGTGCAGTTTTGATCAGCTTTGTACAAACTCCTCCAGAATGTCTTTGAAAGAAATCCTCTCTCCACTAGATCTGAAAGAAATCTGTTTCTGATAAGAAAGTGGAAAGAAGGAAGGAAGAAGAAAATTTTAGGAAAAGTAATGAATAAATACTGTTAAATTCAATAGAGGCTATGTGCTGAATTATAGTACTGAGTCATCTTTCAGTGTCATGGCCAAGGTTGCTTTATTGATCTGTCTCTTTTCTACCAGTAAGCAGACTCCAGCTGGGACTTTTCAAAGCCATCTCAACTTGAACATATACTTTTAATTTCAAATAAACTGGGTGCCCAAATAACTTAGACTTCTTTGAAAACTGTAGCCTGACTAATCTGACATCATTTCTTGAGGACATTAAGAACAGCCTTTGTCTGAGGAGAAGCTCAGAAAGGATTTGTGAATACCTAAGGCATTAAGAATCTCCATACACAGGAGCAGCTGGTGCATAGGAAGGATGCACAGGTTTAACCTTCCCCCAGCCACTGCACAAATTTCATGAACGGAGTCTCCACTCGTGCTCGGAGGAAAGCAAGCTGATTACTGGCAAAGCTGAGAATCATATCCCCATACAATTTCATTGCAGAGGGGAGTATTTACAGTGAATCTGTCACCCTGGCCCAAGCACATCTTGGGTAATACAGAATGTACTCACTATAAAGGCCTCCTTTGGTGGGCAGGCCAATTTTACTTTCCTGTCTGCTGCTTTTCCCCTGCACCATTGTTTATTGTACTCGCTCCTTGATGATACAAATGAGGTTTATTTTTTTTGAGCATTTTTGAGCATTTCAGTTCACTGATAACATTTGCTGTAGAGCCCAAAAAATGCCTGTAACAGCTTTATCACTGCAGCCAGAGACATGTTGCGAAATGGCAGTACAGTCACAAAAGGTACGCAATAGCCAGTGCTCCTCAATACATACTGAAAGAGCAGATGGCTAAGGGAGTCAGCAAACAGTGGGAGAGAAGGAAATTGAGATACCCCTAAAGTGCTAATTCTCCTAATTCCCCTCACAGGTATGGGAAATCACCTTACCATTTTTAAGATACAGGTAACACTCAACTACTTTTTAAAATATTTAAAAACTTGCTGTGCAGCAAAACAAAGAAACAGTTACCAGCACCCAGAGGTAAAACGTACCTAGAGATGGTAAGAAAGAGCAGGAGGAGAAAGAATATACAATGGTAGGGAAAAGAAAGGAAAGTAGGGCAAAATAAGTGCAAAGCCAGACAACATGATGGAGAGGGAGCCCCAGGGCTCACAGAGCACTGGGCAAGGCTACGCTGCCAGGCTGGCAGAGGATGCTACTGAGAAGCAGCAGGGTCTGTGCCCAAGTGTCAGGCTAGATTAGGGTATTAATCCCACACACTGCCACAGTGATGACAGACAATGTGAACATAGCCATAAGTTGCACCTCTGTTTAAAGAGCTCGGCAACAAAAAAACTGATTCAGCTTACATATAAAATCTGTAACTCAAAACTTATCTGAATAGGATGATGAGGTCAGCACTTTCAAGTATGGAAATATTCTGCTTTCCACCAGCCTAGCTTACTGCCCCCTTTTATCTTCACTTCCTTATCTATGCATTCATTACCTCTTTTCCACTTTCATTTTTATCACGTGAATAAGATGAGGGTTACCATATTTCTGTTGAAGATGCACACATGGAGATTTATGCATGATGGATGTTAGTTTTTCCACATACGTAGTGCATTTCACCTCATCATTTCAAGCTGTCATCAGTCTGAAATTAACAATAAGTGATACTGGATAACTAGCAAAAAAACTGTCTACATAAAATTTCCAAAAGAGGACACTTCCTAGCAAGCCTACATGTATGACTACTTTACTTAAGGACGGGGAAAGGAGGAGAGAGGAGAGAAAAGAGGAGGAGAGGGGAGGGGAGAGTTCATTTTCCAAATCAAGATAAAAAAAGTTACAGAAAAGTCCAAAATACCAGTCTGATTTTTTGTCATTAGGGCATGCACAGGAACTTTTAGGGCATGAGTTATCTGATTTAGACATGTACTTTAGGACTGGGCTCTGAATATACCTACTTCTCCCTAATATTTTTAATAGGAGTTTAGGATTATTAGCTCCATACAGCAAAGTGAGTAGCAGATGGGCAGAGCCACTGAACCGTGTTTCACAAGCACTTTTTATGTTAGGAAAAAAGTAAGTTTCACCTGGGTTTTGACCCACTCACTGTCTAACTTCAGACAAATTGCTTCTGTGTCAGTTCTCCTGCAACACTTTGCCTTTGAGTTTTAATACTCAGGGGAGAAAGAGACATGTACCTGGTTATCACAAAAGTGTTTACCTGGCTATCGATAATGAACCTGCTCTGAAAAACAGGAATTAGTTTACCATTGCAATCATCTGCATATATCTTCAAAGATTTATTCAATCTGTGAGTAAAATAAAATGGGATTGTTTTTCCCTATGCCTAAGAAAGTCAAGCAGGGCTTTGCCCTTGTTGAGCATTGGGGTCTGCACAAAATATCTGCCAAACAAATAGTCCCTCGAGGGCAATAGTGCAGCCCCAATGCCTACCTTGTGATGGACATGACCTCAATAATGAGTTCTGCTAATGGTACTCAGGAGGCACAGCAGCCACAGCTTTTTCCTACAGCTGTGTCAGTTCAACAAATTCAGAGAATTAAACTGGAATGGGAGCACTGCATGAGAAGTTCTTGAAGGTAGATCTGGATGAACAAACCAGAAACTGCAGCAGCTACATAATTTCTCCCATTAGAACTGAATTCATTCATTTTTCCAATACCTCCATCTCCCTGTCCTTTAAGAAGGGGTAGTGCACCCTTCTCTACAGCTGCTGGAAGATTTAGAAAGAGGTTTGGGAAATGTTTGGGTCATATAGATGACATCATCATCATCACTCTTGTGATGCAGATAGATTATTTCTAGGTGCAGAAATTTCTGCCTCAGAGCAGAGAAAATGTTAGTGCTGCAGGCAGAGAGGAAGGCACCGCTTTGTGCTGTCTTGTTTCTCTTAGAGCAGTGGAGACTGCCAGGTCTCTGCTTTGGCAAGGGCCGTAGAACAGACCTGGATGATTTGAGGACACTGCAACAGTCATTTGTGTGAGCATCTATATTGTTTCTTTAAAGTTCTTTAAACTAGAAAAACAACCCCTGTGTAACATTGACCTAAATGCATTTGAACTGCAGCAGGGTAGGGGAGATGACTCTTTATATCACTGCTGGCTGCCTTTTGCGTTAGGAAGGCAGATTCCCAGAGCGCAGGTGTCTGCCACAGCAGGTAGGACTGGGGGCAATGGCACTTTTGTGATGCATTTAAAATCTGCAATTTTACATTCCCCAAGGGAAATAGCAGATAATATTCACCCCAAATGTGCAGCAGGCAGGTTTTCAATAATATTTGAAAATATATAACACATATTTCATTTCCCCCCTCTTATGTTTTAATCTATTCCTAGAGTTTCCTTCATATGGTGTTTCATATTTTTGAAATTTCCTTTACAATTCTATAATCATCTTAGGAATATACGCCATCCTTCTTTCGCTTCACACAGCAATGACAGCCTTTCTTCTCCACCAAGCCAGGCTGTTCAAGGTTCTGTTTCAAAGCCCAGCAAGGGTTGTTTGTCATGTTGGAGCACTACACAGACTTTAGAAATAACTATATATAATTGTATTCAGTGCTATCTACACTAAGTAGTACTGAGAACTAACAGAATTTTAGGTAGCTATAATGGGATTTAATTTATTTATCTCAATGGTAAGCAGTACTTTACAAAAAAACAGTCTTGCATTTAGAATATTCTAATAATCTCCTTTTTCTCCTTAACTTAATTTTGTCAATGTATATATTCAGTCTGACACAAAAAAATTCTGATGTACATGATTTAAGTCATGGTCACTGTGCAAGACTAGCACATATTTTTCATCTCCTAATTTCCAGAAATACAAGTGTACTAATGGAAAATATCAATATGCTAGAGACTGTATTTTGAAATCAAACAGTGAAGTGAAAAAAAGTCATTTAAAATGCTATTTCTTTTCAATACCAGCATGAAATCACAATTGTGATTAGTGACATATATTCAATTACAGCATTGATGAACTACTTGTTCTGCAGAAAACATAATTTTGTTGGGAAGTCAATATTACTGAGCAAATTAATTTTGGAGAGAAGAAAATCATCTAAAGAATGAAAGAAGTCAAAGGCCTGTGAACATGTGAAAATGTTTCCTTTTAACAATTCAGGACAAGTTTCACAGGAAATAGTTAACAACATTCATACGATGACAGAATTAAAACAGCAGAATGAAGCCAAGTAGAAATGTAAAGGTAAAAATTATTTAAACTTTTTTGAGACATGACTAAGGCTGGAGAAGAGAAAGTGGCATCTATTTTGTCCATATCATGAATTTGCTCGTAAGAGGAAGATTATGACTTAGGTCATGGTTCTGATTTTTCATATCAGGTCACGTCAGTACTCCAAGACCTCCTTGTTAGCAAATATCATGTTTAATTTAATTTTTTAATGCGACTCCTTCATATATATAGTAGCCTACAGTTAGAGTTGATGTGTGTCATTTATCCTGACATCTCACTGCCCCTCAAGGTTACTCTTTGAGGCTAAGCAAAAGAGATTTGCCCAAAGTCATCAGTACAGTTGGGTGATATCAATCTCTACTTAATAATTGTTTTTTCTAGCTTTAATACAATTGTTTTAATATAATTGCTTCAATATTGCTTCATATTGCACTATAATAGTTGTTATAGCTCCTGTACTCTGTTGCAATTCATTCTGATTAAAATAAATTTGTCTAATCGTTATCATAATGTATATGTTTATAAATTATAAATTTATCAATTATAAACCACAAATTTATAAATTATATATCTGGTTTGCCATGCTTAATTCTGCAGGTCAAAGCTGTATAAAGGTTCAATTACACCTGTACAATCCTTTAGACAAAATTAATAAAGTCTTTTTGGTTTTGGTTTGTTTGGGTTTTTTTACAAAAACCCTAATAAATATCCAGATGCCTTATGCAAGATTTCCTGGAGACCTTACTAACTGAAGTAAAACTGTAAATGGGATAGTAGAAAACATTAATGTTCTTGGCAGGACATATGGGACTGTGTCTCCTGAGCCCTTATCAGCTATGCCCTTGGGCCTCTTGCTGAGCAATACCAGCACTACTCAAACATGCAGAAGAGGAGAAGTATTATAGGTGTTTTCAGGGGGAAAAAAAGAAGTCTTTCTGTACTTTCTGTACTCCTGCGGGTGAAACTGGACTAATTGAAGGCCAGTTCCTTTCCTTTACACAAGCATCCTTGTTTGCTGTCAGCGCCTGTGCTTCTGCCTCCGGTGCTGTCAGGGGCTCCCTAAGGATGTTCCACCTCAGCTGCAGGCCTCCAACTTGTCCCTGCTCCTTCTCCTAACTGATGCCTGCAGTCCACTATAATCCATGTGACCAAGACTGACTTAACTCACTGCCTGCAAAAAGACTGTCTTCTGAGACTAAGGACAGCCTGAATCAACACCCAACAGCTTTGATAAAGTATCATATATTCAGTACAAATACATGACAGGGAAAACCACTCAGAAAACAATCCTGACTGTCATCCAAATTCCAGGCTGTCATCCAAATTCCACAAAGAGGCTCTAGGGCTGAAGTGCCTCAGACCATCTCTGCAGAGTGTCTGTATTGGTTAGTCCTGTTCCACTCCTGAAATTATTTAGCAAGTCCACTGCTTCAGCTAGTGGTGTATGATCTGACTGAGAGCTACCAAAAGTAATAAAAATATTAACAGCAGATGCCTCACTTCCCTGTGGGAATGCAATTTAAGACCACTCACTTACTTTGCCTCAGCACTAGGGATTTCCATTAGTGCTTTGTGAGGTGAGCTTGTGATCTGAACCACTGAGGTACATATATTTGTAGCACCACCACAAGAGTCTTTGAATATTCCACATAGCCTTAGTGTCTCCACTAGGTTTCACTCAAAACAACTGTTCTCAGTAGATGAGAAGCCTGTCTCTAGTCTTTGTTTAGAAACAGCAGCAAAGAGATTATAGGACCAAGCTGTTCTTCTAACTCAGGCTGCATCTTTAAGAAGCTTCTCGGTGACAGATGGTAGAGGAATATAGAACCATCACACTCACTATATCCCCAATCTGATCTGAAATTTAAATAACTTGACTCATTAAAGGATAATGCATATGCACTTATACAACATAAAAAAACCCAGAACAACCTAAACCAACAAGCCTGATTTCAATGCTTATGTTAGTCTGTGGTAGGTCATTAAAGGGTATCAGCTTTGGCAGAGGGTAAAATTTCTCAGATAAAAATGACAGCAACAGGAGGCTGTCACAGGCACAAGCAATCTCTTCTAAAATACTGAGACTCTATAGCTGCAGCCAGAAATCCTGCCCCCTAAATCATGTAAGAAGGATCAAGACAAGAGTCAGTTTTAAAAAAAGCAGGAGTACATACCTGCAAATTCTGTTCTTGACTAATACATTCAGTTAGCTTGGTATCCATGCATTGCAAGGCCTGAATGTGAAACTGTAATTTAAAATCTTTCTAGTGCCACACAATTTAATTCCCACTTTTCTTTCCTTCTCTTCTCCTCCTACACAGCATTAGTAAATTATTTTAATGTAATGAGGGCTCAAGGGTGTTGTTATTTACATATACTTTACTGTACCATGGGAGTCAGTAACATTTGCAATATTTTGAATCTGGATAGCTGACAAAATCTAGCTATCATTAAAACACCTTTTGCGTCGGTATGCAATAATATAATGCCAAACACCCAAACACTGTTAAGAACAGTAATTGCAGTGTAGGGGAGTCATCTCTCAGAACTGCAGCTCCAGGTGCTGATATTATTTTGCTTGTAAGAGCACAGCAACTTCTTTGTGATAAAACTGGCCTGGCTGACGCTATCTTCTGCAAGGGAAGGGACCATGTGAGGGGGAAGTGACCACGTGGAGAGGAAGGGACAGAGTATTAATGTGTTGCAGAAATGTGCGAATGCAGGGAGGTAGTCAGAAAAATAAAACTGTAGGTTTAGTGGAGGTGGCCAGGACCTTAACAAGGCTAAGAACCTGGAGAGGTGAGAGATGATGAAAAGCAATTCCATGCTGTTGTCATATTTACTGTGATAAATGTATCTGAAGGAGGCAATCAGGGCAGAGACATTTTCTCAAAGATATAATTTCAAAACTGCTTAATAAAATTCTGAGCACATAAAAATAAGAAGTAACAATCAGTAGTTTGGTTTTTTTAAATCATCCTTCTCAACAGAAAAGGGGTTAACAGATACATCAATAACAGGAAAAAAAACAGTGGGGATTTTTTAATTATTCAAAGGTTTTTTTTTTAAATTTTACATCAGCTACATGACTGATTGTGACACTTTTCCTTGGATATTGTACCTGATGTTAAATTCCATTTTCTACAGCAGCCTCTAAGTCATGTTTCCTTCTTTAGTGAGCACCCTGGTATTTTTTACTTCCTTCCTTAGACTTTATTAACTCTGATTCAAGAGTCTAATCCTATTGAGTGTTTAGTTCTTTACCACTTTTAGTCTGAGGCATTGTGTTTCATGTTATTGCAGCTTCATAGGAAAGTGGCTATTACAGAAAAGTCTTTTATGGTGTAGGATGAAGACGCTTTTTCCAGCTGTGGAAAGGAGCAAAGCAGGAAAGAGTCTGGAAAATATACTAGGAGTTCAGTAAGAATGCATTGGGAATAAGGGTTCAGTATCAGCTGAACCTCCTAAAATAAAGGCCATTTCAATTTTGCCTGGATTCAGAGTCACCTGAAAAGTAATCATAAATCACTGCTGATAGAAAACAGAAAATTAAATTGGAGAAAACCACGAAGGAAAAAAAAAAAGGTATTTTACTTTGCATGTTTTGAGCAAAGTTGTCATATTGAAGAGAGGAGAGGAGTCAGGATGGGCCCTAGTGTGCTGCAGCAGACTGCCAGGATGCACTTCACACCACGGGGCTGTCTGCTGGGACCCCCTAAGAAACAGCTTCCAAACACAACAGAAAAACTTCATTCTGCTGAGATAGTTACTTTTTTTTTCCTTGTAATTAAGAAGAACGCTTAAGTCCAAGATACATTTTCATGTGTTACCAGATTTAGCACTGCTCCCACCCACCTCTGGCGAGCTCACCTTAGAAGAAGTGGTAGCACTGGGGGCTATGTGGAGTCTAGACAACAGCATTAGTTTCTAATACTTGCTTGAATTAGCTACCAGGAAAGGCAAGTCAGGTATTTGATACAGACAGCGGAAAGATAAAGGCACAAGCTGCAAGTGCCAGGTGAGGCAGGCTAGCCTTGGGTTCCCCACCAATTCCTGCAGGCCAGTGCAGTCTTCTGCACTCACATCACAGGATGGAGAGTGCTGCAGTGTGATTTTCAGGTTATGGTTTAACCCAGCACACCCCTGCCTTTTCCAGTTCTTGGTCCAACCCAGATGTGGCAATCTCTCCCTTGCTCAATTCAGATGTCACTTCCCCTAACTCTCCTTTCATGCTTTGCCATCATTGGACAGTGACCCTGACCCCTACCCCTTCTGCTTTCTGTGTGCATAAATGACCTTGCCACGTGGGCGAGGTTGTCTTGGATCCACCATGAGCTGAATAAAACATCTATGTTCAACTCCCAAGACCCGGGCTGCAGTTCTATCTGTCCCTGCATGCTGCTTTCCACTCCATGCCGCATCACCTGCTGCACTTGGGGGAAAAGAGGCTCCCCAGGGTTTCGTAGCAGGAGAGGAAATCACAGAGGTCTGTGTGTGGATGCACCTGCTCCTCTCAACTGCACCAAGCAGGATGAGACTGCCAATTTGAATTTAAAAATCAAACTGTAAGCATTCCCTACATCTAAGTGGAATGTCAAGCACTTAATCCTGAAATTGGGAAAAAAAAAATGGTGCATGAATGCTTTGCTTGCTTTGGAAAATACTTACGGTGATACTACTCTGTCACTATTACACAGACTCTCCCAGTAATAGCAAGCACAAAAAATGTGTTTCAATTGTTCTTCCAAAAGCATGTGTCCTTTTGGGGTTTGTGGATAGCTTTTTGTTGTGTTTCCCATCTAAGGCCTCTGAGCATCTAGCTTTCAGCCGGCTGTGTGCATATGCATGTGAGGAAAAATGAGTCCCCAACTTAAAAGGCCTTTGAAGTGATTCATGGCAAACATATGGCTATTTTGCACCCAGACACGCCCATTTTTCTTCTTCCAAGTGTTTAATCAGAGTTATCCTGCTAAGCTTCTAAACAGGGCTGAAAAAAGAAAATTTAGCTTTTCTTATGCTCGCTTGTAATTTCCCTTCCCTCTTTAGTATCTAAATTCTGGAACTGGCAGGAATGGCATTACATAAAATGATTAGTACCCTTGCTCCAAGTTTTAGAAGGCTATTTTTTTAACAATAGTATATACAAATGGACTTTTAGCTTTATTAATAGTCTACATAAAAGAAAGGAGAAATCTTTTAAAAACATCTTTCCAGGAAAATGATGAATAGTGCTGAATTTCATAATACAAAATTCTTCCTCTCTTTCACAAAGTTTCTGTCAGGAGGAAGAACTGTCACCAATAGTAATATTATGAATTTTTATGATTTCCAGAAGCCCTGATTTTGTTTATACTTCTGAATTATAGATATTTGGGAGAGGCAAGCAAGATAAGTATCTTGAATACTGCTAAGTGGCATGTAGATGGCCAACTATGGACAAACACAAAGACAGAAAAAGGGGTGGTTATTTTGATTTCTTTCAGTTGGAGGCTGGATGTTCTTTTGTTTTCTAAATTATCTTCTGCTGGCTATGGCCATGTTTTTTTTAATGCAGATTAAGCTATTTGAAAGTGCAAGGTTGGACAAGCAATGGATAATTACTCCAGCCAAAAGGCAAGATGTAAGACAGCTTATTTGCTTTAAATGAATGTGTGCCAAGCTAACTTTAAGAAAATAGCTTCAGTTATTTTCAGTCACATGGCTCCAGACTAATCCTTCAGCAGAGAAACAGACATGTACCACTTCCCTAGATCTAAAATACAATGAAATTTTAAGTATGCCTTATTATCTTATTCATAAATTTTAGGCTTAAATGCTCTTAGGTAAGCATACTACTGAATTGAAAACCATTTAACTCTGTCTCTGTCTAGACAGACATTAAACAGTGGAAGTAGAACACAGCCAGATAACAGAAAAAAACCACCAAAAACTAAAACCTATGAACAACAAAACCTTCCTATTGTTTTCTTTGTTTTCACACAGACTTTCAGAATCCAAGTTCATCACAAGTTTATTGAAGTGAACCACTGGAAGGATATCAAGAAACTAGAAGTCACCTTTAATTTCTGAATGTATATTAGAGGTTGAATAAAAACCCTCTGTACACAGGTGTAGACAGCATGTTTTAACTTGGTTGAATGTTTACATTCAGCAGCAAGACTTTTCAGTTTGAATACATAGGTGCCAGCAGCTCTGTAAGGATGTTCAGCTGAAAAGACTTTGGGTTCACTCAGATCTTCTGTTTTCAGGCAACTGCTTAACATTCTCCCATTCACAAAGAGTTCAAGTTCAGCCTGACAATTCACTAGAAGAAATTCCACACTCTAGCAAATACAACCCTTTGGACTTCCAAGTTTATTCTTGACCAATTAATGTCTATTTGTTCTTTCAATGAGAAAGAATTTTCTTTAAAAGCCCACTCCTTTCCTGTTTTTCAAAGCCATTTTTTAAAAAAGGTTGCCAAACTGTTAGACATCAAGTGCTCAAAGGCTTTATTCTGTATAGCTGTAATAAGTGCAAAGTTCAAAAATTGTTATAAACACAGGATGTTGAGATGAGGATTTTTAGGAAGTCATCAAAGAGTGGGCAAAAAGTATTAGATACAGTATATCAAAAATAATTAAAATTATTATCAGATGACAATAATGTCAGTATATTAAGAATGCAATGATTTATGGCTGCAGACATGTAACACTTAGCATAGATATAGTGATCAAAATTAAGTAATTTTTGACATGCAAACAACTAAAGACATGACTTACAAATGTCACCAGCTGAGTGCAAGTGATGTGTTTTTATGTTATGCTAGACATATGCACACTAGAAGACTCTTTATGTCTGCTGGATTTGCTGGTGTTTCATGACCCCAGAGAATCTCTAAGTAGATTTTCTTTAATGCAATCTTCCTTTAAATTTCCATAATTTAAAAGAACAGTGAACTTACTTCAAGGAAAATTTCTTCTTCCTACATCAGCAACTCCTCTGAACTAACACATTTTAACAACATCCCTTCTTAAAAGCAAATTATACGAACCACCAAGGCCTGTCTTTAAGTGAAACATACACATCTAGCTTTTTCACAATGCATTACAGAGAGAGTTGTATTTCACGGGTGGATTATTAGATGAATACGAAAATGGTTGAAGGGCCACATCCAGAGGGTAGTGGTCAATCAGACCAATCGGACTCCTGATGGACATCAGTGACAAGTAGTGTCCCTCAGGGGTCTGTACTGGAACCAGTGTTGTTTAATAATTTCATTGATGACATAGAGATTGAGATTCACTCTCAATAAGGTGATACCAAGCTGAGTGGTGCAGCTGACATGTTTGAAGGATGGGATGCCATCCAGAGGGGCCTGGACAAGCTAGAGAAGTGTGTCCATGGGCATCTGAAGACGTTCAACAAAGCCAGATGTAAATGTTGCAACCAGTTCCCAGTAATGGGCCTGGTATCAGCACAGGCTGGGCACAAACAGACCCAGAGCAGCCCTGCCCAGAAGGACTTGGGGGTGCTGATGAATGAAATGTTGGACATGGCCCGGCCATGGCACTGACAGCCGAGAGAGCCAAACGTGTCCTGGGCTGCCTCCAGAGCCCCGTGGGCAGCAGGGGAGGGAGGGGATTCTGCCCCTCTGCTCTGCTCTGCTGAGACCCACCTGGAGCACTGCATCCAGCTCTTGGGCCCCAGCACAGGGAGGACAGGGACCTGTTGGAGACAGTCCAGAGGCTACCAAGATGACCAGAGGGATGGAGCACCTCTCCTATTAGGAAAGGCTGAGAGAACTGGGTTTGTTCAGTCAGGAGAAGAGAAAGCTCCAGGGTGCCCTGATTGTGTCCTATCAGTACCTGAAGGAAGGCTTTAAGGAAGATGAAGGGAAACTATTTCCAAGGGCCTGTAGTGACAAGACAAGGGGAAATGGTTTCAAACTGAAAGAGAGGAGGTGATATTAAGTAGAACTCCTTTACTGTGAGAGTGGTCAGGCTCTGGAACTGGTTGCCCAGAGCCACTGTGGATGCTGCATCCCTGGAAGTGTTCCAGGTCAGTTTGGATGGAGGTCTCAGCAACCTGGTCTAGTAAAAGGTGTCCCTGCCTATGGCAGGTGGGTTGGTGATTTTAAGGTTCCTTCAAACTCAAACCATTCTATGATTCCATGATATAAAGGGAGTAAGTGAATATGTTCAATGTGCTAACTAACCAGCACTTGTCAAAAACTACAGGACAAAGGCTGTTACTGTAAAAGTTCTTTGTCTATATACAAGAAACCAATTGGGGAATGTATATTGTATTGTATATTGCATATTGTATAAAGAAAGTAGAGCATCTGTTATTGGGAATCTGATGTTAAAATACAATTAATTTTTTTTTCTAAAAATAATTTTTCATTTAATAAAACAATGGAAATACAAAGAACATTGCTTAGAGAGAGAAACCAAGGGATGAACTTGTGTTCTGGCTCTTCTGGCTCATCTTCTACGAAATTGTTCACTACACATTCATTAGGCGTAGGGTATTGAAGACAGAATGGCATGAAGCTGTGTCAGGGAGGTTTTCATTGGGTATCAGGAAAAGATTTTTCACCCAGAGGCTGGTTGGACACTGGATCAGGCTCCCCAAGGAAGTGGTCACAGCATCAAGCCTGAGAGAGTTCAGGTGTTTGAGCAATGATCTCAGGAAGACACATGGTTGAGTTCTCGGCTCTGTCCTGTGCAGGGCCAGGTGCTGGACTTGATGATCCTTGTGGCTCCCTTCCAACTCAGCATATTCTGTGATTCTATTAAATTTTTGTCAGTTCCGATGTGCAGTAGGAAGGGCCTAGGTTTTCAATAAAAATGCATGTTTTAAAATAACTGATAAAGAACAAACTCTGCAAAGGGAAAATCCAGCAGTTGCCTCCTCAAATCTCTTTGCTACCTCTAACACCCTTCCTGCATCTCTCACTGAAGAGCTCCCTTGCACAGGAGGGATTTGCTCTGGTGTCACTGAGGACATGCTACAGAGGTAACAGGATTGCAAGAGTGCAGCTGAGGACAGATTTTGGCTCACAGAATCTTTCTTACTGGTCATGTAATGTGTGATGGAAAGATCCCAGACTAGCTCTGACAGACTGCATCAGCTTGTCAAAGCTGGCAGCTAAGGAAATAAAAACCTTGTTTATTGTAACCTGGGAGCATTTGATAAGGATTGATTGAGACACAATACACACAGACCCCCAGAGTACAATACTTAGAAGCTCTCTCTGTTCAAATAGAACCATGCTTCAAAGAAGCATTTGGGGTTTATAACCTCCCCTATCTCCCGTTCATCCAGAATAAACATTTTAATTTGCATGCCCAGATTTTAATTGGTACAGCATGTGGAATTAATAGAAATCATTATCAGCTAAATCAGCATGACCCTTCTGTGAATTAAAATATGTCGCATATTTAGAACACTAAGTGAGAGAACAGAGCTCTCTAACAGCTAAATCCAACAATTTTCTGTAAACTAGGAGCACACTCAGTACACTACCACAGAGTTTCTGTCTTTGAAGTACGTTCAAAAAACTAAGGAAGGAACAAAGGTGCTGGTGGATGTATTCCTAATGCTTCCTCAGCCCCTCTTCCCACTAAAACAGTGTTCAGGAGAAAAGAAAACACTAACTCTTTAAGGCCTCAGTATTGAGTAGAATTATTAAAGAGTGGTTGCAGATAGAATTGGCAGGAAATAGAAACTATATATAATCAACTGAAAAATCAGAGGGAACAGAAAGGATGAGATTATTTCTGAGTAATAAAATATGCCAAGAATTACGATGACTCCTTTTCACCCAAAGGTACATTTGAAACGGCATTACTGAGAATCTAGGATGGTTTGAAATGACTGGAAAACAACACAGTTTAAGACCTCATTTGGGAAATTTCCTGCTAGCCTGTCTTATATAACTAATAAGAGGATTATATACTTCAAAGCTGGGTTTTATCATCCTATTGTGCTGACCAGGGCCATCAGTTCACTGGTTTGGCTGATAAACTGGAATTAGATGTCAGAAATGGACCTTTTCATAACAGTAAGTAGTTATATATCCTGAACAATTTATAATTTAAATAACCAACAGCAGCAATTTGCAAAATATGGTAGTGAAATTCAATAGCTAACTGAACTTTAGATTCCATTAAAACTGGTAACAGTTTTGACTAAAATTAGAACAATGCCAAGATACTAGAAAAAAGAATGATGGTATTACCTGTCACCAGAAGAAAGCCATTATTATGACCTGCAGTTTCTAGCAGCTGAGTTCCAGGTGTAAATTTTACATTAAGTTCCTGTCTGAAGAGTGTGCTTCAGAGAAGAAGGATCCCTTAGAAAGTCCTCTTTCCCACTGCATGAAAGATGCATCAATCTCCTCTACCCTTCCAGCTATACTTGCATGAGTACAATTATAAAATATTTCATAAATATGTGAGGATATGATATTTATCTAGGAGTTAAGAAATCTATTCTCTAAAAACAAACCATCTGATATGTGACAGATTACTTATTATTCTTCTATTAGCTGTGCCCTCACATAGGGAGAGATGACCACATACACATCTGCCATTTCAAAAATAAGTTTTTCCAAATCATAGGTTTGACCACTGGCATTGAACCTAGTCTGCACTAGTGCCCTGACCATTGTATTGCTCCTTAAAGGCCACTCAGATTATTCTGTTTGCAGTTCAGTCAGTTTCATGTTTGTGATGTAGGTGCACTCAGCTGGCTTCCTGAGCTTATCTACAAGCAGATAGATACAGATACAGTCAGCCTCTATTGCTTCGGCCAAGTGTCCCAGCGAAATTGTAGCCAAGAAGGACTGGTCAGGTAGCCCAAATCTCAGCATTGGCATAAAGTAAAGTAGCAAAACTGCTCAGACTGATACTGTTACGTGACTCACTTACATGTAATGCAGTGATAGAACTGTTATCATGTCCTGCTATTCCTGGAGCTCTCCATCTCTTTGGCTCTCTTCTTCCATGGAGAAGGTGATGAGATTCTCAGCCAGACAGATATTCGGGTCATGGCTCTAAAGGTCAGTTGGGAAACATGGCTATCATCTCCTTTAAAAAAAGAGTAATTTTAACTCAATGGAAAGTTAGGTCATTAGCCTCCTATGTTATAATGCTTCTAATGATTGTTTTTAAAAGTAGTATATACTCACTCTTTGGAATTTGCTAAAGCTAATGATTCAAAGAACCTAATTAGAATCAGGAGATTCCAGACTCATCAGCATGACAGCGGCAAGTTGTCTGCTTCCTTCCTACCCTCATTGTTCCATATTGCCCTTGGTCAGTCAGATTTGCATGGGGAATGGCCAAATGTTATCTCATTATTTGACTTAAGGACAAGCCACCTGCAAGGAAATGAAATCTTCAAAACTCATATCCAGGTTAAGGTTACATCTGAAGGATTTGATGCTGGTGGATGAGGATGCATGCATTTTCTCCTTCACCAATAAACAATACGTTTATTCATTGCTTTTACCATGGAACAACAAGTACCGCAAGAGCCAGGCAAAAAGCCTAGCAGGCTTTCAACCCAGTGAGCTTCTTAAAATGGCAATTTCCCAGTTTCATAAGGTTTTATCTCTAGTTAGATCATATACATGACGTTCCCTGAGGCAAAAACTGATTTTTTTTTTTAGGAGAAAATCAAGGTTTTGAGTGGGTAGTGAGTGATGGGTGTAGGACAACTTATGAGTAACTTCTACATGAGGTAGTAGGCAGAAGCTCTTCATGGAAAAAGAGATGACTAAGTAGTTATGGTCTAGCTGTCAAACTGCAAATGTCACTGTGTCACTGCAAATTAACTGTGAAGAGTATTTTTCCACTATGAGATTTTGGGGTTGAGGGTTTAAAACAAAAGGAGATTTTAGAATAATCTTCAAGGGGGTTGTTATTATTATCATTATTATTATTATTACTACTACTACTACTATTACTACTACTACTATATTCATTGCCATGGGATGTCACTGATCATAACAGTGCAAATAAGTTCTAGATTAAAAAAGTGTGTTAATTGACTTCAGAAGTTAATGAGTACATAAATACAACACAACAGATGCAACCTTCAGGAATTTTCTTAAAATACTGACTGCTGGAGCCTGAGAAAATCATGAGAGGAAGAGTAATTTACAGCTTGTAAAATTTCTCACAGTTTTCCCTAATCATCTGCTACTGACCACTCCAAGAGCAAGGATACTTACATGAGTAGACTACCAGTCTGTTCTGCTATTGCATTCTCAGTTTAAAAAAATTTAAATTATCTATTAGTTTACCTATACTTCACATATGCATAGTAATGACAACCAGTCATAGAAGGAAAAGATTAACATGATTAACAAAACAGTGTCATTCATATATTCAGGGAAATTATAGTTATCAGGAATATTTGAATTCTTGTGTGTCACCTGAACCAACAACTTCATACTGAGTACCTGTGCTAAATTTTAAAAGACCTCTGCCAATTATCTCTGAAAGCAAAAAAGCAGGCATTTTTCTGAGCACAAAGAGCAGACAAAGAGTAGAATTTTTGAAGGAGGATTCTGAGCTCTTCTTCTATGCTCAAAACATTATAAAAGTCTGATACTGACCCCAGCTGTATTTCAGATTTCAGTCATTAGAGTTTTGCAGAGGGAAAACAAATCTGGTCATAGGGCACAAAAAACAAAGCCTCTTACTTGCACCAGTGGAAGTAGTGGTGGCCATACCAAAGAAAGGCCACAATGCTAGACAAAATAGCTCTGTACAACAGAGAAGGAAGAGAAGTGACTACAGCCCCTCAGGCTCACAGGTCCTTGCTGAGTAGAGACCACTGACAGCTGACCTCCTTTAACATGATCAGGTTGCCTCTGCTACAGGTTTCCACTTCCTCTACAACCTCTCTATAAACAAACCTATTTGGAGTGTCAATTTTCTGGAGGCCTCTTGTTAAAACATGGGTAGGATGGGTACCTAGGCTGTAGCACCATGATCTCCTCCACTCCCTTGCTACAAACTCCCAACATATCTGTGAAACACAAGGATAGCATCTCTTACCTCACATTTGTGCTTAGTGAGGCCCAGGTGTTAAAGGGACTAAATTTTACATAAAAGCTTGTGTCACTTGTTTGTTATTTATTAGTGCTGCTGAAGATAGAAATTAAATTCTCCTGCTTGGGGGACCTTACACTTTGCACCTGACACAGCTGGCCCAGCCTGCTGAGGACAGTGTCTGAACTCTAGTATTGTCCTTGTGTCAGTGTGCTAAATCAGACACAGTCCTGCTTTTGGCAGCTTATGTGCCAAAAGCACACCTTATCATGCATTACTTGTCTTCACATCACTTGTCTTCACATAAAGAATGAGAAGGAGGAAAGAATCAAAAACCTTGATTTAGGAGACTTCCAACTGTTAATTTAACATTTACACAGAAATTTCCATTTTTTTAGCTGTAGATAGAGTCCTACAAATTATACTTCAGAATCATAGAACAGACCAGGATGGGTAGGTTTGGAGCATCACACAAATATCTAAGCTCTGGCATAAGACTCATGGGGAAGCACTGAGCAGAATTCCCAGTAACTTCATTTGAAAAGGGGATAGCTTTAGGCACGGGCAAAGCAGGCCCATTGTCTATGAAAACACACTAAATTTGGCTGTAGGAAGATCCTTGAAATGAGCAGCCAACCCCTCCTGCCTGAGTAGCCAACACTGTTTTGTGCTTGCCTCCACCTTATGCACTCATCCTTTTTATTCAACATTAGGAAGCTTCACTGTGAAAATGTGGCGAGACTTGTTATACCAAGGGAAGGAGTGGCTTGTAATCCAGACTGCAAACTTGAGGGCACTAGTGATTAATTCTGCTAGGGAAATTAGGTTCTGCTTGTATTGTTGGGGAAGTCAAATTGCCACAGAGGGAATTTCCCTTCATGTTGGGTGCAGCAAATTAAATTCTGAAAAGCCATGAGCTAGCTGGCCATTTTGTAAGTACATCACGGAAGAAAAAGATTGATTTAACCAAGTTATCTTTGCACAGCTTACAATTAAGGGGTTTGGTTTCATTATTGCTATGCTTCTAATTTTTTCATTCTTTCAAACTGACTACATTTGGTGAAGAGTTTTTGCCTTCCTTGAAGTCTCACACTGTTTTCATGGAATTACACTTTGTCAGTGAAGAGAACTTCTAACACATTAATAAAACAGGGCTAAGGAAACATCTGGTAATGCAATTTTTAAGCATATGCAAGTATACAGTCTGGTTGTATAGAACTGCCAATCTACAAAGTAATAAAAAGAGTATAGTGCACAATATTCATTTGTTTTTCCTTTTGTACCACTTACAAAAAATGGATTATTTCAGCTGAAGTGCTCCATCCAGTTTTGATCACCATCTATTAGACAAGTTAAAGAAAACACAAGAAAGACCAGCAACAATTAAGAGGTTTGATTTGCAGAACACAAAAAGAAGGGTTCAGGTTTCCATAGTTTAGGCAAGACTAGGGAGAGCATGACAATGAAGTTCAAACATGCAGAAAAGTGAAACAAATCATTTGATTGTCACCCATGTCAACTAAAGGCTAAGCAGGGAGTAAATCCTTTTAAAAAACAGAAGTCTGCACAGGACATAAGGAAAAATTTCCATCCAGAATTATATTTAAGCACTAGGACTGGTCAATTAGGAAAATAGTAGGATCTTCAGTGACTGCTTTCAAAACATTATAGGATCAACAATGACTGGAGACAGTCTAGGTACATTTAATCTTTTCTGGAGCATTTCAGTCTGGAGTGAACAGGGAGAGAATCAAAACTGTAGATCCCTGTATTTCAAGGCCAGGCAGAACCATTTCAGTCGTCTCTTCTGAATTTCTGCAAAACGGAGGCTAGGAAATTCCAGAAGATGAAGTTTAATTCCATTAAACAATGGAATCTAGATGAACCAGGAAACAAGGAAACAAAAAAAAGAAAAAAATTATTATGACTACAGTTTAGCAAAAAATTAGGAATTTTAGTGATCTGTAACTGAGTTCCCAGGAAAAAAACACAGGAAAAGACCATCTGACAAAGTATTTATTTATATTATTTCTAGGTACTTATGAAACAAACAGGTAACCAACTTCTGCCAAACCACTCAGTGGGAAAACAGAGCTTGTGAATTTAGTTAGGAGTCTGACACTGTATGACACAATATTTTTATAAGTAAACTAAAAAATATCCTCAATAGCTACAAATAATTTGTTGTGAAAGTTTGTGT
>VXBC01012009.1:39807-51246 GCA_013399945.1 Ploceus nigricollis
ATTCTATGAAAGACTGAAAATGCTTTGGAGAATACAATTTTAAAAATTGTGAAATACCCAGAAACTTCAGAAACAGCTAGAAAAAGGTTACAGTTTAGTTTAGGACAAATAGCATATATAACATTTCAACAGAAACTGCCATGGCAAATAGAAGATTGAAAGTAAATGAAGAGACAGCAGTTCTAAAAAAGAAAAAAGAAAGGAAAANCTCAATGAACTGGGATAGGAATGTTTAAGAACATCAGAGCATTTTGGGCATTTCCAAATCTATTCATATATTCCTGAATGTAAGTTGGTTTTCAGGAGATTTTACATTTTATGCTTATATATTTGCCTGCATTTCTTGCCTGCCAACCTTCTGGTAAATAGAGATATCACTTCCAATTTAGTTGTGGGAAGAGTGATCCTAAAATCTAAATGAAGTCTGTGGATACCTTTAGGACATCATTCTTCTCCAAATGGACTGAAAAATTTTTGAGAAAAAATTTCCTTAAAAGAAGACAATAAAGGAGGATGTCAAGTCATCTACAAGACAATGAGGGTATTTTTTTTAGCTTCAGAGTTTAACTGAAAATGCAATTGTATATTGAGCACTGCATAATATAATTACTATCAGGGACATAAAGAACAAACCTATATAGTTTGCATTAGTCAAGATAAATCACTAATATTTTAATTTAGATTAAAACTTTTTTCCCAANAAAACCCACCAATATCTGAATAAATCAAAGCTAAACATAAATCAGTGTTGCCATCATCTTAGGGGAAAAAAAAGCAAACAAGTGTATAAAGAGGAGTGTTATATGCAGGATTGATAAAGTAACCCTTCCAAGTGTAATAAGGTATGATTTTNGTATTTTTTTTAGCTTCAGAGTTTAACTGAAAATGCAATTGTATATTGAGCACTGCATAATATAATTACTATCAGGGACATAAAGAACAAACCTATATAGTTTGCATTAGTCAAGATAAATCACTAATATTTTAATTTAGATTAAAACTTTTTTCCCAAAACCCTCTCTGGAGAAGTGTTTGATGTTAAACCATGGCTCCCATGACCTGCAGCTGACTGTACTGGCTCTCAAGAAGCAGCAGCAGCTACTGTGATTTCTTGAACATGTAGTTTCTGACAACTTCCCTTCGTTACCACTATTCCATTCTTTATTGGGATAGAAGGGCCACAGGTAGGAAGCTGGTTACATTGGTTTTCCATCTGTAGCAGTCCCATAAAGAGCCTCAGAACAGAGTTGAGAGTTTACTAAATTTGGAAGTAACTAATTCAATATGAAATGCAAAAAAGATCATCCTTTTGCAAAAATTGGAGATTATTCTTGCCTTAGGCTTATAGCAAAGTTGAGGATTTGAACAAAATCCAAACTTCTCAAAATCTACCAGCATGTCCACATGTGGCTAACATTCATAATACCAGCATTTGTGATTAACTCCTTCTATGTCTTGCACAGGGTTTTCTAGTCCATGGATTTCATCTTTTCTAACTAACAGCAATTAACAGTCAGCTCTCAAGCTCATGAATAGAAGTCTGATGACTACTTTCTCAGATATGCAGAAATATACATCATGGAAGATAGCAGCCTTGTCACCTCAAAAAATCATAAGAAATGGAAGATTATCCTACCAATAGAGGAAGTATCATCCCACTTAAAAAGACCAGGTAGAGATACCTACATGCTGATCACTT
The DNA here is from genome assembly GCA_013399945.1 of Ploceus nigricollis. Classification (NCBI taxonomy): domain Eukaryota; kingdom Metazoa; phylum Chordata; class Aves; order Passeriformes; family Ploceidae; genus Ploceus; species Ploceus nigricollis. The sequence goes on from VXBC01012009.1 coordinate 41,507, forward strand.
AACATGGTTATTCCTTCCTTCTTGTTGGAAGGTTAAGATCCACCTACAACATATTTATCCATCTGAAGGGTCACATGCAACAAGAATAACCGAACAGCCACCTTTGCACCTTAGATATGAAAGTCCTGCAAATGCAGCCCTCTGGACAAAAAACAAAACAAAATATAAAACCTGCAACATTTTTTTCCCCCTGTTTTTCTTCATTCTTCCACATGCAGGGAAACTTTGGCAAAGAATATGTGTATTTACCTTTCCCTTCATAACATCATTGCAACACAGAATAAATAGAGTAGAGGAAAGCACCTGAATATGATATCATCATTTTTCTTGTTTCTTGGCAGCAAAAGGAATTTTCTTACTATTCCATCTGTCTGGAGAAGAAAAAAAAAAAACAACCACCACAATAAATTAACAGTCAGATGAAGTTTATAGTGCTGACTTTTTCAAAGTCACATAAGGATGGCCAGATGGAGTCTGCAGGAGTTACTTTAAGGACAACTGACCAGAACAGAAAAGACAAGTATTAACATTCTTTGTCAAGTATTTTATGTAATGCTCCAGGCCTAAAGTCTCCCAGAATTGCAAGTTACTCTTTCACAAGAACATGAAAAGATAAAGCTGTACACTATCCAAACTCAATATATCCTTTTGTAAGCTTAACAAATTCTGCAACATTTCCTATAGCTGCTGCCCTCTCAAGCAAGGTAGAGCACACTGATATAACATTCCCAGAATTTCAGATGTGTATGGGAACAGATGAGCTCTCAGCTTCTCATCAGTTCACCTTATCTGGGGCCACCTTTGACAGGCTCTGTGCTATACCACAGACAAAGTGACAGTGACTTTTACCTCCATAAACACTGTGACAATGCCAAACCCTTTCAGTTCTTCATGGTGCAAATGGTTCCGCTGCCTGGACAAGGCTGTGCCAAAAACCTAGGGAAAACAATCAGAGACAGTGTGGAAGGTCTAGGAGGAGATGCCTCCCTGCCTCAACTGAAAAAAAAAAAATCCACATCCCTCTCAGGTCATCTCATCCTTCATCGATCACACACCACCCTCTGTACCCACAGCTTAAGAAATATCTGTATTATAATAGATAATAATGACAGCACCTAGTTCTGCCATCATAATGTTGTTAGTAACTGTATACACCATTTAGCCACAGTTCCTGTTACTCAGATTTAAAAAAATCCTGACAAGGCTAATGACTGCAAGTGTCTCTGGATAAAAATCCCACCAGGCATTATAATCCATCTTCACTCTGAAAGGAATGCAAACCTTCCCCTTGCTCTGTCCCACAAACTTCCTGACAAATTTCAAGTACAAAAGTATCCTGAAGTAATAGCATCTGAATTTCATCACATAGAAGATATACTAGAGTCCTGCATACCATATTTGTAATTTTTCATTGTGACAATTTTTAATGCCAATATGAAACTCTAAATAAATTTCTGACATCTGATTTCCAAATATGCATACATTTTTTAACTTAAGCATCCCCATTTCATTATTTAGATGGTTTCAAGTTTTTATATCATTTCCTCAATTTCATACTAAGATCAAAACATTACTCTCCACTCCAAACTGACAAATACCCTTTAACTAATAAAGAGCAATCCAACTACAAAATGTAAAGCAGAAAGTTATACATGGACTGACAAGGCAGAAGACTAAACAGTTCATTTGCAGCACTTTTATTGTATCTGCTGACTTAACTTTTTAGCCATTTTATTACAAGAAGAAAAATGTAATATTTCACAGTAAAAGCATTATGCATGCTGCATAACTTACAGAGGAGCAGCCAAGTGTTCCATTGTGCTTTTATCCTCATAAAAGCACCACATTGTCAGAACACAAACATATAGCATACGAGCTTTGTTGAGTAGGAATATTTCCCACGTTAGAGCCCTAAACAGACATATTTTTGTCACTATAAACACTCTTTGCAGTTAGCACTTTGTTATAAAGACTCATTGCAAGTCAAGTATCCTCAAAATGAAGAGACAGCACTCAGATGAAGTTGTCTGCAGGTAACTTTGTCCAGGAACATTAAACTTGTCTCTCTATCCGAGAGAGAGGAGAGTGCATTTAGGTAATCAAATATAGTCCTTAAGACTGACTCCATAATTCAGAAAATGGCCTCAGCAATTCACCAAATATATCTAAATCTGAAAGAAAAAATTCTAGCAGTTACATCTGTGCTGAGAGTAGCCCATATCATGGTACCCAGACTCAGGGCTGAGCTAAGAGGGACTTTTGTCTGAAGGGAACTGGAATTAAATCCTCACAGATCTTTTTCTCTAGTCTAATATAGGTTTCTATTTTCTACTTCACTGCATATAATCTTGCATTGACATAACTCATGTAGACCCAGTCACTTGAAGTGATAGAGTTCCACCCAACCTTGTTGTAAACAACAAACGCTGGAGGAGGGGCATGGACCTCTTGTCAGCCAGCAAAGCACTGGTGTTTCCTGGACCGCCGCTTCACTACTCAACTGTATCTAGTTCCTGACATCCTTTCCCAATCAAGCAAAGAAAAAACCCAAAGGGCAATGCACTCTGCATCTTCTGCCCCAGCTGTACAAGAGTCTGCACTCCCCTGCAGCAAGGGGACAGCCACTTGTGGATATGCAGGATTTCTGGTTTTGTTTTTCTTTTTCCCCCACAAGCTTGAGCTGAATGTTGCTCATGAGCAGAAAAGCACATAAAGCTCCTGAGCCTAAGGCTGCAGTGCATCTGTCAGAGCAGAGCTAAAATAAGGTTCAATATTTTGGCTTTCCTGTACTGTACAAGATTATTTGGCACCATGCTTTCTGAGTTTGTGAGGTCAGGCCTTCAATGTTGCTTTGTTATTATGTGGACTTAAGAGGTCAGTTTAAGGTCTTCTGAGCTTTTAATTTTGGAACATTGTTTTGCTATCCATCCACACCCTTCCAAACAAAATGAAAGCAGCACAACAAATATTCAGTGAGAATCACAGCTCTATCTGTGCATGCCACAGGGAGACGAAAATCTCCTTTCAGCTTGAGTATTCATCATGGAGATGCCTGTAAGCTCCAAATACATTTTCCAGGCATTTAGGACTTGCAAATTATAAAACTTTTCTCTGAATATTTCATAGAACTATGACTCTATTAAAACTGCTTCAAAAGCTGCTTTTTTAAAGTAAAGATACAGGAAGTTGCACATATCATCTTTAGTTGAAACATCTGAGCTCCTAAAGTGCTCTCTTCTTGGACAGACTGTGTAATGAGGTTTTTTTACACATATATAATAAATTAATAATTTAATTTGCTGTTTTAAAACTAGCAGTGTTTGTGTTGTAATGCAGATTATAATCACATTCAGAGAGCAAATAAATGCCTATGAGGTTAGGTATTGACTTTAAGGATGGCAGAACATGACCTCACACCTCATTCATATGTTATCAAGCTGCAGGGTGAGTCACTAAGCAATTTACTTCTTTGTTTGCCAGGACAAAAGCACTAATGAAAAAAAAAATCCCACTGAAACTCTTTTCTGTTAAAAATATGCCAGCTGCTGGAAGAGGGGGTGTCCATGAGTCTACTGAGCTACTCACTTTATTTAAACATTTGGCTTTGTATTGCACACTAGTTTCTACCATTTCAGGAAGACAGTATAGCAAAAGTTAAGATTTCTTGCTCACCACAAGAGAAAACTTACACTTTTATTTCAGGGACCTTGGGGATAGATCTGTTTACTGTTTTCAAGGAAAAATCTTGAGTATATCATATTAAGTAAATAGAACACCTATAGAACCAATAGAATATTACTTGTTAAATTTGCTGAATATTTTCCTATTCCTTGTTAGTCTGGTTTGCACAGCATTACATCTTTTAGCTATCTTCATACATGTCAAAATACAAAAGAGCACATAATTTCTATTTTGCAGTCACTGAGTTCTACAGTATTTTGGTTAGCTCTACAGGACATTTTAACATAAAACATATTAAAGTCACATGAGTCTACTACTGTGTGAGATTCAAAGCCAGACTTTTGAGGCTGTTGTCTTTTATGCTGTGTTGGCACAAACCTAGGTATTACTCTAACTACAACCCTATTGCAAAATTCTTCCAGATGCAACATCAGTAATATTTTGGATGACAGATTACTTTTCTTAAAATGCCTCTCATTGAGCCAATGACATATTAATTCTTAATCTTAAAATCCATTTCTTCACAAATGTATGTTTTCTAACACTGTTGTTTTGCCTCCAGGTATAGGACTATTACTGAAGTGAACTGGCATGTTTATTAGCTCACTTCCAATTTACTAAAACAACAGGGCCTTACAAGGTCCGAGGGAATTTTCTGACCCTGAAAAAGCAGAAGCTTTTACAGGTAGCCCTCTGCTCTGGTTACCTGCTTTCCTGGCTCCAGAGTCTGGGAAGAGATGCTATTTATAATCAGTTTTCATCCAAGAAGGAACATTTTCTTTTTTTTCTTTTTTTTTTTTTTTTGAGTATGCATTAGTTATGCTAGTTTTTAGCAAGGAGGTTAAGCTAGATAAAAAGCAATTTATTGCCAAGTACACTGAGTATTTGGCACCAGCTACCCTAACCAACAAATTTTGTGTTGAGCTGTTAAATAATCTCTTGTCCTACTTCTCCATATGTGAGCCTAGAAATACCTATCTGAGATTATCCTTTTCAGATGTAATCTTCAGTGACCCAAAATAATGAGAGAGAAACATTGTCTTTCTGATTCCTGGGGCCTTTATTCTTCCTTGTCCCCAAATAACATCATCTTGAGTTCATACTTCAGTAACTGTTTTCCAGCAGCCTATGGATTCAAATAATCATAGGATCCTCCTAAACCAAGAAAAGAAAACTGTAGAGGCAGAGCACGAAAATTCAATGCTACACTGTAATTTAAATTCTCTGTGCTATTCTTAGCCTTGAAGTGATATTCTGAACAGCTCTACAGCCTCTAAAGGAAATGCTTAATAATTTCTTTGATGGTTGCCAACTGTCGACTGCTGTCTTTACTATCCTGGAGGTAACTACATACAGAAAAAAAAATCCAAACAACAACAAAATAGAGACAAAATATAGAGCGAGACAACGTGACACTCTTGATCAAAGCAGAATGGACATTTTGTGTTCCAACTGCACAATGAACAGAGTACTCAGAAGCACTGAAAATTTAAAACTGGTTTTATCCTTTTCTTAAAAGCACCACCCCACTAATAATATATATATTATACAGGGTTTTAGCAGTATGCTAAAATACAGCTAGAAATAAATACAGTGATAGACAGTATACAAATGAAAAACATTCCTGAAGTAGCATCCACCTAATAACTGTATGCTAAATGCATATTTTTTCTTAGTTCTTTTAAATTGTAATTCCTATGCAAACCATAAGCATGGCATATCTGCTAATCCTTATGTTTTTCTGTCCTAATCTATAGAAGTTCTTACACAGAGTTCAAAACCACAACGGCTCAGTCCTTCACTGTATAATGTTACCATGCCTGTGCTTTGCACTGGTTCACCAAAGAGTGCTTCATTCCTAGATTATGAACATACTTCACCTGAATTATATGGAACAAATTATTTTGCTCTAACTCAGAGTAGGTTGGTCCTCAGTGACATGAACTACCTCTCATGCCAAGGTAACAGAAGTCTTTTCCTGATGGCAGTGGACTCTAAACCATATATTTACTTACTAAATGAAAATAAAACATATGGTGGTGGTACTGTCATAAATGAAAGGTAAAGGAAATGTTCCATACTGCTCTGACTGGGAACTGGGAAGCTGCAAACATTCAGGCTCCCATCTGCAACACATAATGACTGTAAAACAATTCTGCAATTTTTCACCGCAGCTGCAGCCAGCCCTGAAAAAAATATTCTCATATTTAACAAGTTTGCAAAATTACAGTTCTCAACCAATTTCTCTGTTTGGCTGCCCCAAATAGGCCATCTGGGTTTGTAGATAAAGTCAAAATCAAATGGTTAGAGTTGATAAAGTTTTCAAAATACATTTCCAGTAATCAAAAATATTTAGTAACATCACCTTTGTTGTCTCCTTCTGGAATTAATCTCTGCAATGAACTCTTTCCTTGATGCTCCTGGTTGTGAATATATTTTTGGAAACAAGAGACATTTACTAACCTGAGGTAGAGTTGCCAAAACCTATGAGATCATTTGATCTTGAAATGGAAAACAGAAAAATTGTTCATATCCATATAATTAATTGGAGAAGAAAATACTTGGCATGGTCCTAAAAGCTAATTTAAATTTAAAGCCCCTCTAATTAACGTAATTTTTGCATCTATTTTTCTCCTAATCACTAATATAATTCAGAAAATTTCCCCTATTTAGCTGAAGATTCTTTAAATCTTACAAGAGATCAGCTATGTGTGAAATAGCATTGGTTTCTATTTAGCTTTCAGAAGTCACTAGTAATGTAAGGTAATAGGAAAATCTACAGTGAAGATTCCAAATTCTGATAAAGAAACCAGAGTCTTCGTATGCCAGAGGCAGTCAGTGCTTCTCTGACCACATACTGGGAGATCCTCCATCAGACAGCAGTGGTTCAGCAGCAATTTTTTGCATTTAATAGTTATTGACAAATTAATCTTCCTGTTCATGATCTGATTTAAAATAACCTGCAACTATGTGCAGCATCCCAGCTATCCAGCAACACTGAGGCACCTGTTTCCAGACCATGGAGATAGGTACTTCCAAGGAGAATCTGTCCCCTTGAATGGGATCTTCTTCACAGATCTGACTGGCTTCCTCCTGTAGAAGGTATCATACTGTGTTCTTATAGGTAGCTAGAACTGACACAGATCTTTGTCTTTTAGAAATTTATAATTTTTAATCAATTTATAATTGATCTCAAACCATGCCTTTTTACATGGACAGCTTGGAACAGACCCAGAAACTATAAAAAGCACATCATAGCCAACAAAAGCCTCACATCTATAATCTTCAAAGACTCATAAAATTGGAGCAAATGATTCATGATTCTTATTGCTGCATCGTAATCATACACAACTCACAGTTTGGTGAGCAAAGTGAAACTTCACAGTTATGAACAAGCTGTGCTTAAAGAGTTTGAATTTATTCAAGCCCGAAACTTGTATTTGAAGGTTGTAGTTTTGAATGCAAACCCACACTCCCTCAAAAATATAATGAAAGAATTTGCATGAGAACCCCCGAGCCAAACTGAGCTGTTTCAGACTGCTACAGTGTGATATACATGATGCTGCCTGAGCTTCCTGTTCTTCACAGCAAAAAGTAGGAGACAGATACAGAAATGATGGAGGTTAACATTCAGCTCTGAACATCTCAGAGGCCAGTGCTTGCCAGGTCATCTCAGCTGGTGAATCAAAGTACCTAAGACATCTCTGGCCACTCCCCAGTCTTTTATTACAGAAGGGGTAAGAACCTCTCACTTTGTTATTTTTCATTCCAGATTAGTTAAAAATAGTTCTGATGAAAAATAGGAGGTAATCTTAACCCAAATTTTGCCTTCCTCTTATTTAAATTTGCCTTTCCTTTAGTGGAGATGAAGTATATTGGCCCATCTAAAATTAAATTATTTGGCATGAAGCCAAATATTTAATAGCCTGAAATTAAGCCAAATTATTTCCTTCTTTCTTTGCTTTTATCATCTACTTTTATCATCTTGGTTGCACCAAAGCCAACAAACTAATATTAAAATATTTCCAGCTACTCAAGATGTCTATTGGAAAACACCTCCCATGACTGACAGAACAACACACAACATGGGAATAATATCCTGAACTTCTGAGAGGAAAATTAAAAGCATCTTTTTTAAACTGACAAATTATTTTTAGCTAAGAGCCCTACCTTATTTTCACAGACTGAGGGATGATCATAAACTGTGAATAAACTCAATAAAAAATAGTAATTTTTTGTTTACCTCTCCATTCCTCTGGTTGTGAACTGTGAGTCAGATCATCTGTCTTCCTCAGGATTGCTGAGTGAGTGGAATAACATCAGCTCTGACCAAACACAAATGAATATACAGCATAATTCAAAATAATACAATATCAATATCCAAAGAAAACTGCCAGCTGCTGATTTTCTATAATAGTATTTATAGTCAAAGACAAACTGAAACATCCTTGGATACAAACCCAGGGAGTATTTATTTCATTACTGTCAAACCCACTTTCCTTTGAAATTACCTGATAAAATCAAAGTAAACTTGAACCTGTCATAGCATTAACACATCATTTCTGTTTCAGACCAGAAGGAAGGATTATACAACAGGAAGATGACTTCCCATCACCCCTCTGGGCCCATGCCCCCAAACTTAGTAATTTTTGTGCACTAAAATATACTGCAGTCCCACAAACATTATCCAGGACATAAATATAAACCTTTATGAAAATGTATTGATGTATAAGACTAATTAAATGAGTTACTAAGCTAAACATTTTACACAGCATAATGACACATAATAATCAGAAGTTCAGATACTGAACTGTGCTTTCAGATACATTGAAATACATCATATTCATCTCAATATTTAAATACTGTTTCCTTGCCTTTGATTTTAAAAATAAAACAAATAAATTATATTATGTCATTGACTAAAGTTGTTTTGAAATAGGTTTGGCAGTTTGCTTATAAGCTACAACTTGCTTTTAAGGTACAACTCTCATTGTCAGAAATAATCAAATTCCTTTAAAATACTTCCTGTAACTGAGTGACAAAATGTCCGTGGAATTTATTTACATCAAGATTATTTGAAGATATGACTAAATACTCATATTAGTGTCATATAGCTGTCATTCTAAGAACAGCTTCTTTTTGAAGTTGATTGGAAGCACATATTAAACTACCTTGTATGGTGTAACTCCCAGTAAATTAAGTATTCTCCTTAAGCTATAGATTTCCTTTCTCAATTAAGCATTAACCTTAGACACAGAACCAGTAAATGGATTTTAATATAGTATCACAGTCTTTTCACCTTAATAAAGAGCTAACTCCAACTCATAAATGTTCTAACTTAAAATAAATAAGCAGAAGTACGTCATGGCATGTTCTCATCTCAAGAGTTAGTAGAGAACTCACAAGCATCGATGCCTGCTTCCCTCATCGTTGATGGATATAGTACTTCTGTTCATAGGAAATTCTTAAAATTTTTAATACAACTGCACAGCACTTCTAGTGTCTGCCAAAGTTTATCTAGTCAAACTTCAGATATTATTCAATCACAGAAGGCAGCTGATCCTTTACCTTACTACATAAATCTACTTACACTTATCTGATATAATGTCACAGTTACCATTTGTCTCCACTTACCTTTGCACATCCAAATGTTTATCTGCATCACCTCCCTATATTATTTAGGATTTGAATTTCTCTAGATTTTGCTATTCATGGACACTCTGATTTCATTGAAGAATTAAACTACCCCAATCACTACGTCTTGTAGCACCTTGAGTCAGTAGATGTAAGCATCTTTACAAATGAGCTCTAGACAATATTACCTCGCTCAAAGCACCCTTAGAAAGGAATTGTAGACAACATTGCCTCTACTGGAATGTCAAATGAGGGCAATATGGGGGATTTGTGACAGTAAAATGGGCAACAGACATGTTCCCAAGGCTGATAACAGCAGACAAGTCTACTGGATTCAAGGTAATAATCCCTCATACTTTCTGATGAAAATCACAAAAAACATTACCTGGGGATTGCTGACCGTGCTGGTTTTGGCTGGGGTAGAG
>VXBC01012009.1:58754-78053 GCA_013399945.1 Ploceus nigricollis
AAAATAAAAAAAAAAAAGAAAAAAAAATTGTAGCAATGAATTTCCTGATAGCAGGCATGTAAATCAAACATTTTCTTCTGTGGATCTAGAAAAGTAATTTATTTAGATTTTGTTGACTGTTGAGTATCTGTTTCCTGGACTTACCTCTATATACCCTTGTATTTTTATTTTTTCAGTACTAAAAATATAATCTAGCCTTCTATTCAGTGAAAACAACAGTGACTAAAATATATATGAAAGAAAATTCTGTTTGGTAAAAAGTCAGACACTCTCAAATCATGTCAAAATATTCAGGTAAAGAAATCCTTTCAAGAGAAAAAACACTTTTGCAGCCTGCAGGGGAGTGCCGACCCTGAGCCTGTCTCAATCAGGTTCTCTATGGCCCAACAGGGAATATGAGATTCAGCTGGGAATTCTGGTTCTCTGGTGTAATGGAGTCAGCCACAGAATTTTGGTAGGTTTATAAGGCATTCAGTCTCTGCAAACACAAGTTTTCATTTTGTAAAATTGAGGGTTAATCTAATAATGTTACCTAAATANCAGAAGCAACCAGCAGATGACTGTTGTAAAAGTCAGGTTTAGCCCTGCCTCTTTTCACCTCTTCTTGTGTAAGTACATGTGCAAAAACGTTACCAATTTTTGCTATTGTTGTTTATATACCGCCGAAAGCAGTGAATATTTCATTTAAATGCTAAATTAACACCATACCACAATTATAGATTTCTCCCCGAATGCACTCTATTCTGGATTTCAAGTTCCTTTCACACAGGAGAAAATACATGTTTTTCTGCAAGGAACTGCTGTTTCAGAACTCAGTGTTCTTTACCTAAGAAGTCTGAAAGAGATTTTCATCTAAACAGTGCACAAAAAAGAGAATTTCTCTACTTGTACTCAAACATTAGTTGTGAGACATACACTTACTTGAAAACATAGACACCACAATCCAGCAAAAACGCCAGAAAATAATTAATTCAATGTGAGTGAAAAAAAATTTCATACAAATTAAAGTTTTTATAAATTTTTAGATCTGAAAGGACATACAGAAATATGTTATTTGTAGGATTAGCTTGACATGAACCTTTTCCTGGTTAAAGGTTTCTTCAAGTCTATTTTTATGTTAACACATTGAGGTATTGAAGATTTAAGCAGCTAATATTTGTTGAACTACTGACTCTACCACACACAAAAGAATCTAGATCAATTACAGATTTGCAACATGAGTACTAATATGCAATATATCTGGGGCCATTCACAAATAGACATGGTTTTAATAATGAAATCGCTGGAACTAATGAGTGACAGTAAATGACAATGAAATCAATAGCCTCAGTATGATGAAAAGCAGATACACACTTTTTCACATTTATAGTTCTTTTGCTTTTTATGTTTGTGTAGATCAGTGGATTTTTTGTAATTTTTCTTTTATAATCCATGCCAAATCCTCATTCAGTCAAGCTTTGCAGTATTTCTGCACAGATCTTTTATTCAGAAGTCTCAGAGCACTTACTAAATAATATAACTTATGCTGGTTATTAATGATGATGAAATATCCATAATTTTTAGGTATATTTATCTTTCAATAGCTTTTTTCCCTGTGTAAACAAGACTTAATGTTATGTATTTTCCTTTCCACGATTCCTCCTCCCCACATAAGTTCCCTTCCTCCCCACATAATATGTGCAACCTTTAGGCAGTTCACCTGAACATGATAAAGGCAATGAGGTCTCAAGATTAGATAAGGCCTTGTAATCTTTGCAAAAAGCAGAAATGTGGATACATATTTTAAAAAATAGGGGGTTTTTTAGGTCTACTGCTACAGTCAAAACCAGTGACACTTATATGACTGATGGGGACTGCCCTTGAAGGTAAAGTAGTAGGGAAAGATAAGTTCAAAACAAAATCATACTTAAGCAGTCAATGAATGGATGGACACCACATGAAAACCTTCTTTAGTTGTGGTGTTCACAGATCTTTTTTAATATCTGGATCAGTAATAAAATCCCATGATCCTAGGCAATTGGATCCATTCAGGCCAGCATCCAGGAATGCATTTAACAGAATGCATGTATATCCATATCCTTCCTCTTCAGTACAAAAACAGCCCTGTTCTCAAGTTACTGTAATCAGCTGCCTGAGCATAAATGTACCATCACCCTCTGCTGGAAAGAGTTTAATCTACAGCTAGAGACAGTTACAAATGCTAGATACTGAACAAAACTTAGGCACACAAATCAAAGGTTGCAAAACATAATTTTATAGATAATTATCACCTACAATGGCGAAGATAATTGCACTGGGCATTTGCAGCATTCGATTACATCCTTTAGAAAACTCTATTAATGAAATATTAATTATAAGTAATTTTTTACTAATCTATTACCTCAATCAACAATTAAGGAAAATTTTCAGTCCTTAAAGCATATGTACAGTATTTCCACATTTTCAGAGTTAAAATATTTGAACTCCTACTCCTTTCTTTGAATATGTTGCTAGTTAATTTTAGTGTAAGTAGAGCTATTTACTCTGTTTGTGATATTAAAGAGCCATGGTAAGCAGAGAGCTCTTGATGGCCATAACACAGACCTAATAGAAATTTTAAAAAATCATTGAAAACATGAGACAAATAGGAAAAAGCCAGCTGCTCACATACCAAGGCTGAGAGAACTAAATGTGTTACAGATGGTCTAGACTACCTTTAGCCATCAAAATTGTGCCCAAACAATATACTGTGTTGTGCAGAAGAGTGGAAAACCACATAGATTCAAGTGAAGGGAAACACATAATGGCTGGAGGGTTCTAACAATGAATGTCTTTTCATAAAGCAATGTTAATGGACCACCAACTCTGTGAATCTCTTTTGATTCAGACCTGCAAGCAATAAAAACTGTCCACTCTCTGGAAAAATGTGAGATGAAACAAGATACGAAAACTAGTTGCATGTCTTCTGTTAAAATAATGTTATATATAAACTGATTTTGTGTTTCCATGTGGAAAAATGTATGCAGTTCTAGTCTCTCTATCTTAGAAAGAATTAGCTGTTATAGATATAGCTGCAGATGTGTGATGAAAACATATGCACACGCATAAGAGCATATTGGAAGGAAGATGAGCATTTTTTTTATTTTATGGCAACATTTCACTTAATTTTCAGCAAATCTTGTCAATGTACTGGCATTGCTTGTTCCCAAATATAACAGCCAGCTTGAAAAAAAAGGTTTAGGTATCTCACTCAATGGCACAGGCATTTATGGAGAACATGGTAGATGATATGGTAGTGGGGTGAACCCTCTCTCAGGCTCCAGTAAGCATCAGCTGGAAACAGCAGAGGACAAGTTCAAAACAAGTATGGCAAGGTGGTTTCCACACAGTGGGCAACTAATGGTGAAAATCCTTTCCACAGCATGCTGTGGACACTATAAATTTTCAACGTTTCTAAAGAAAACCCCAACTGGACAAATTTATTGAGGAATAACACAAAAAAGATGAAGAATTACAAAGACACTCATCTCTGGCTTGATGAAAACACATGTGACTGCACATTCTTACACTCTTCCCCAGGCTTCCGTTACCATGAAATATCATAGAATGTATTCTTTAGACTTGTTTTCCTTGATCTGGTACAGTCTGGTACAGACAGGCTCACCCCATGCTCAGATTCTATCTAGTCCTTACGATACTTAAAACTAACCATTGTTTTTGTGGAGTGCTCTGCATATCTAAATATCTTCTGAATATACACAGGTGTGCAACTCATCTCTCTCCCTCTGTCCTGAATCACAGAATCATAGACTTATTTAGGTTGGATAAGACCTCCAAGATCATCAAGTCCAACCTTTCACTGAAAAGCACCTTGCCAACTAGACCCTGCCACTAAGTGCCATGCCAGGTGTTTCTTGAGCATCTCCAGGGATGGCAACTCCACCACTTCCCTGGCCAGCCTGTTCCACTCCTTTCAGTGAAGAAATTCTTTGTGAATAGGACAGTGGTCTCTCAAAGCTCACCACAGAAACAACAGATATATGCAGCTGATGTTGCCTCATCCCTTCTTCCTCATCTCACATACTGTCTTAGCCTTTAGATAGTCCAGTGGCTAGAGCAGTCATGAAGAGAGAAAAGACTGGATACATTCCTTCTTGGCCTTCTAAAGGGAGGGTTAAAACATAACCAATAGATGGAGCATGAAGTGCAGTGCTTGCCCATGTGCCCAAACAATTAATTATTGCCCCAAGCAAAGATGTATTTTTCTTTCCATAACATAGTTTAAGAATAAAACACATTCTGTCTGCTGATCAGGACAAAGCAAGAAATGGGGGCCTGAATCTCTTAAATCAGAGGCGAATTGAGCGTAGGACCCTCACACATGGGAGAGCTCTACAGCTACTGAGCTGTGAAACACACAGAACAGATTGCCAGCTTTTTACAACAGTTTGAAAGAGATCAGTTCCTTCATCCAATTTCTTGCACAGACAGATCTTACACATCTAGCTTCAAAGGAAAATCCTGTGTTGCAAGCACAACACAGAAAGAAGTGTAGTCCTGGACAGTGACACAAAAAGCTTTGTGACATCTTTAGGACTCTCCCTTTCTGGAGAGTTCCCTATTGTCTAGCTTAGGAAAGCTTTGAATCCTCTCTTTCAATTTCTTATTCCAGACTGTGGATCCCATTTATGTCTCTCTTTTTCTATTTCTTCCTCTTAAAAGAAATTTAGACTACATAACAGGAAATTAATAAATAAAATTGAAGCCGTTGCACATATCTTACCGTAAAAGTGAAGAAAAGAAATAAAAGAAAACCTTTATCCTGATATGATGTGATTATGATCTGACATCCTATTGCTACAGTTTAACATAGAGATTGCTACTAGCTACAGTTAACATTCCCAGACAACTCCTTCTTGCCTGGCACTAACCTCTGAAAGACACTATGGACCAGACTAGCATCAGCAGGAAAGGGTCATGTGATTTTTCTTCAACACAGTTCCACCAAAATAAACTTGAAATTCACTTTTAAAAATAACCTGGTTCATTCTGACTGGGACTAAATGATTTGTTCGAAAAGTCCTCAGACACTGGACGTGGGAAAGACAAATGCTTTCAGCAAAGAGGTGGTTTGGGGACAGATAACAGTAATTTCTTCAAGTCAGCACAAATGCAACTGCAAAAGGACACATGCCACAGCCTAAATCACCAAAGAAATAACAAAACTACCAGCAAAGATGAAGAACTGAGCAAGGCTGATAATCTAAAAAAAAACCTCCAAAGATAGTTCACTTTTAGAATATTGGGTTTGAACTGAGAACAGCACATCCGGGAAGACAGGCTGAAATGTGAAACTAAATTGAGAGAGACAGAATGGGGTGAAGAGGTAAGCTTGGGAGTTGCCTGCAAAGAGGAGCTAGCAAAAGCTTTCGCAGTGCTTTATATCATTCAAACATTAAAAATAAGAAGGGAAAAGAGAGGGAAAGCGGGACCCATGGATACATGTGAAAGAATTCAAATACGGAAGAAGAGAAGATAAAGGAGATTCTTAAGCAACTGACAGAGGATTAAGGGGAAACTAAGAGAACAGAAAGAATAAAGATTTATCAAAAAATGAAAAAATGGAATAGTATAGGAAAATGACAGGCTTATCCATGTCAAGAGAAGTTGGTTGAATAAACAGGATAAGAATTAGATAAAAATTCATTTAATTTTTATTTATATATATATCTCTGAGGTGTGCTTGGAAATGGCAATAAAGCTGAATATTAGAAAGATAAATATAGCAATTACACAAAGCCCTGGAAAAGACCTGCACTTTCTGATGAAAGGATTATTAAAACATTTCAATTTATTTGGTGTCTTTCCGAAATTTCTACAGCTCAAGCATGTCCATATATACCCATCCTTGCTATTTGATTATAAGACCACAGAGTACTTTATTACCTCTCAAATAATAATACTTTGACTATGCCAAATTTTAGCTATTATTTAATGACACATTTCCAATTTCCATATTTCCATTTCATAAAAATTTCCTAAAAACCATGCTTATATAAATAAGGTCATTTCAGGTACAACCTTAACAAATTAGCAGCTGTTATGCCACTATTAGTCACTGAGAAATCGAGGCTGCTCCTTCATTCAATTATGATGCTGCCAATTCCATTTCCTGGCTTTTGTCTTTCTGGCCAATACATGCAGCTTGGGGAAAATTCACTTCTGCTGTCCTGTAGACCCAACAGTACTGCACCACTAGACTTTGACCTTACAAAATTATGAATGGTCACAATCAAAAACATGGACACATTTTGGGATGAAAGGCACAGAAGCAAATTATATTAACATTAAATTGAGGAGGACTACTTCTAATAGCTCACCCATATAATATAGTATTGTTAATCAGTAAAAGTCATGCTGCTTTAAGCTACATCTTTTACTTGTATATTTAGTATTATGTCCAGTCAGCTCATGTAAGAACTATACTTCTGTGCTTAAATGACAGAGACAGCTAAAAGCAACAGTATTATGTAATAACCTAATTCTCAATTCCTGTATGAAAGCCATCTTCATTACTTGAATTCACTGGCTGTGCTGGCAAGAAGCATAAGCCTAGTGAAACAGGCAAAACAACAGTATCATCTATAAGAAATTTGGAAACAATTTTGAATTCTTGACTGCTTTGGGGAAAGCACATAATTTTTATTTCCAGTTCCAGAATGCTTTTCCAAGTGTAAAAGCTTTCAACTTTTCTGTAATTTTTGCAGTGTAACTATTTGCCTTTGTTTTGACAGTTTAGACAAAATCCTTCCGTTTCTCCTGCATTTGCTCCAGGCTGAGACGATGCTTTGCAAATACAGGTACCATCCAAAGGTACAGGTACTTCCAAAGTACCATCAGTGGCTTGGACACTGCTGTTAATGATCTCTAACACTGTCCCTTTAAGTATATATAAAGACACCTTGCTACATGTTTTGCACTCACATGCTTTTTTTGATGTTGTTTTCTCCCTACAAAAGCAATAGGCAACTGCTGATTTACAGTCAGTATGTGACCAACAAATAGATTGGATTGTTTTTCTTTCTAGTTATGAGCCTCCAGTTTATGGCATCAACTATGTGTGAAATGTTGCAAGCTGTATTAATAATATTTATCTTATTTCTAGAACTTCAGTATTCAAATACACCAAGTATTTCCCATGTCAGGTGCTGGTTTCTATGATGATTTTTCCCAGTTTTGTCTCAAAAAGATCCTTAGAATTCTTCTGTCCTTCAATGCTAATCATTAATGAAAACATTAACTGACATTGACCGTAAGAGAGAGAGAAGAAATTGAGTATTTCACACCAAACATCCATTTCAGAGATCTTATCAACACACAAGGCTCATTTTTACCAATGTTAACCTAAGCCTCCTTCTTACAGTTCCTCACTAACCTCCTCCTTATCTAGCATAATTAGTATCATTGCTGTTACTATGCCAAACACTTAATGAAATGTAGGCAGGCTTCTTGTTTTCAGTGAACCATTTCAAGCTGAAAAGCTCTAAGTACAAAGTAACTTGCCTTTTGGTAAAGAGAAAATGGAATAAATTACAATCTCTTTGTATTCATTCTTATTGCCTGCATTATTTTTATTAAAAATTATTGAAATAATATAACAAGTAAGTAAACACCTGAATCACTTCTCTACCCTTTACTTTTATCTGGATATTGGGGTCCTAAACAACAATAGTGCTGCTGCAAACAACCCAATATCCCTCACTTTTTTGGGATGGAGCTAATCAGGTTCCTTTCTTCTCCCCAGCCAGTCAAACCTCTCTTTCCCTCACATACAGGTAAAATTCATGCCCTTCTCTGTCCTTTACTTGTCCATCTTCACCCTAACATTTGCTTTCTTTTTTGCAAAAAAAGATATTCAATAAATTTTCCTGTCTAGAGTGCATTTAGTCATGGCCCATCCTTACTTTCCAGTACACTCACTTGTTTTTATGTTGCTCTCTTTGCATGTAGCTATGAGAGGAAAAAAAAAAATCAAACAAAAAACCCCAACAAACCAAAAACTAAACCAAACCAAACAGAAAAAAAACCCCAAAACTAAACCAAACAAACAAATGAACAAAACCCCCAAACAAACATGCAAACAAAAAACCAACCCCAAAAAACCCAAAAAAACCTCAAACAACAAACAAAAATCCCACATACAAAATACTTGTTTTGGGTTCATTTTCAGAGCTAAACTTAGCTTCACTTCACACAAGTCTCATCTTACTCCTACTCTTTCTGAATTCCCAGGTATACTTTGCTAATCAGATTATTTTCCCATTTCCATATTTGGTTCTTCTTTGGTCATAATTAGTTAAGGAAGTTGGACCTGCCTGGCTCCCTACAGGCAGCATTCAGCATTTTACAAGATCATATCTTGTAAATGGATAAATCTTGGAATAAATCTTCATGATTTATTCCAAGATTTATTCTGGAATGGAATAAATCTTCATGAACTAACTGTGCATAAGTTAAGTCTCAGAAAGAAAACAAGGTTCTTGATCGACCAAAGAAATATGTTCTGAAACAATTTCCCAAAAGAGGGAGGACCTGAAACACATTTCAGGAATAAGATTTCCTCACTCTGTGGAAGAAAACTATATTGTCAATACCTTGCCTTTATTCAGTTTTTACTTATTGAAAACCAAAATGTCTGTTCCTAAGCAATGGATATCTGAACCTGGATGCAATCACTTATCAGCACCTCTTATAATGACAGAATAAGCACATCAATTAATGGGCACATCAATTCTCAGAGAAAGAAGTATAGTGCCAAGGACGCCAAGTTTTATTGGGCTGCAACGTCTACGTACTGGTGTTTAGGATTTGCCTACCCTCACACCTGATGAGGCTACAGCAGGTTCTTGGATTTAAATCTGTTTCATAAAGGATGACAAAAATTATTATTACCTGTTATTCAGGCAAAGCTGAAGAATTCACTGAGATTCTAAACTATCCATTCTTAATTAGTTATAGATTATGCTTTGCATATGATTTGGGCATCCCATTAAAGAATGGGGGTATTCCTAAGGCTGGTCCTTCCTAAAAATAAGCTAGTTCTGAAAATTTTTATTCAGCACTTGCACTTCTAGTGTCTCTATTTTATTGAATTTGCTGTTTTCAAAGAAGTGGAACAAACTCGTCTTCCTTATTCTTTCATATCTGTTTTATCTGAACACATCTTCTGACCACAATCACATAGCCTTGCTTCTAGAGGCTAAAGTAGGGGAAAAATAGCATATTTCAGAAAGTCTTCCTTCCTTCCTCCACCCAGCAGCTAACTCTTTTAGTGCCAAGAACAGAAAGAAAGATGGGACCTGCTTCAGCCTAAGCTTTTTGAAATATCCACTGGTTTTGTGTGTCTTATTATTAACTACATGATTATAAAGTTAAGAGTTGCCATCAAGTCAGATACATCTAAAACCCGACATTCTGCAGCTTTCCTTTTAATATATTATTTTTCTATACAGATGTGAATAGTTTTTGGAATTTTATGACCCAAATTTTAGCATGTCATTTACTTACTGGTTTTACTGATGTCTATAATAAAAATCACCACCAAAAAAAGGCAGCAGGAGCCAGATTGTTTTCAGCAGTATTTGTTCAGGCAAGAAAAACTAATATTTTACTTATAGAATGCCAGTCAGATGCAATTAAAAGCTATTGTAAATTTTGAGGATTTCTGAGAACTCTTAGCTGTCACGGCTGTCTAAAAATATCTGTCATAGGGAAAATGTTGGGTTTTGACTGTTACCAATAAGCCTTTTAAGGACAGATTCTGTAGATTTGCTCAGAAGACACATTTGCACAATGTGGCTCTGGTATTTGTGGATCTGAGATTTTGTTTACCTTACCAGAGACAGACTTGGGTTCTGCTGGGCTGAGCAACCTAAGGAATGGTCTTACTCTTCTTATGTTCTTATTAGATTTCTATATGTTCTATGAACTATTTAGTATGTTCTATTAACTATTTGGTATGCTCTATTAAAGCCTGGTAACTGTTCACTACGTCAAGCACAATTTTTTTCTTGCTTTTTATTTCAAAAAATAAAAATCTGTTGGTACCACACACATCAAAGCTCTCAGTATACAGTACTAAATTAAGTATTTTGGTTTTCTAATTTGCTTATTCCCTCCAGGAGTCTGTGTATTTTATTGCATCCAATCACAGATGGGATAAAATACACTGACAGTATTTTCATGAACAGCCTGGTCTGTGAAGAACCCTGCCCAAACTTGCATTGAAAAATATTCCTAAAAATATTCCTAAAAATTTCAGCTACAGTATGACAGCTTGCTTGACTTTTCTCTTTATCAAGGACTACATCCAACTCCAAAATGTGCCAGTTTTATAGCTGGAAGCTGATGCTTCCTCTAAGGCTTTCATTATAGTAGTAGCAACCCATGTAAGAGGCATATAAAAGTTCCCAAACTCCAAAAATCAGACAGTAAAACTGTTGCCCTGTGATGGCATCACAGCCTCACATGAAGCCAATTATATTCGGAAGTGCTAGCTTAGAACAGCAAAAGCAAAATTGAGAGCCCCTAATGGGAAGAGAGACAGCTGTGCCTTGTGCCCAGACATGCTCTAATATTCCTTAGGGTGCAGAGGGAACACTTGCTGAAGACAGCCACGTAGGGGAAGTTTATTGTCCAGTTTACATTTTTTTTTATTTCATTCCTAGAAGTTCCTCTCTGTGGGGACCCACTGCTACAAAGTGGCATTTATTTGGCTTTAAAAGGACTCAAGCAGAGACTTGGGAGAGAGGCAAAGAGGAGGCTGTTCTCATCTGTAACACAACTGGAGTCTAATACTGCAGCTCTCTTCTTCTTCAGGATATCCACATCACCAAGCCCAGCACCAAGCCCCACCAAGGCTCCATCCTTTTCTTCTTCCTTCTTATTCTAATAAGCTCTCAGTGATACCTTATCATATTCACAGCCAAAATAATGACCATTTTCAGATACAAAGACCAAAAACAGAAAACAGAATCATAACATTCCCTTGTTCCATCCCTGCTGCTTTTTCATTCATTAAAAATGAAAAAAAATTCATCTGAGTCTTCATTTATGAAAAAAATAATTATTTACGAGTTATAACCAATAAATCTTTACATGAGCAAACACTTTCTTTCAAATGAAATATTGACTTTATTCAGATGAGCTTAAAAGATCTGCAGACGAGCTTAAAAGATCTGGGAATTTATTTCATAACAGAAACACTATTGTCTCTTTTTTGTATTATTGTACCGTAAAAGATCACCACATGCTAATACAAAGCCAATGAAAAAGGAAGAACCTAGTTCTGAAAATTAATTACTTTGCCAGAAACGTTTTCCCTTCCTTAAGCATGGAGGAAAGGTATAAAGGGTGCATGAGAAATATATTTTCCCCACAGTATTCAAAAAGGCAGATCCAAAATAGCAGGCTATGCATCCTAACCCAGAGAGGGGGCTCGAGGCCAAGGCCAGAAAAAGCTGCTCTGACAGCTGGGCTCTGCGCTGTGAGTGCTGCAGGAAGGTCTGGCCTGGGAGAGCCTCCTCCACAGGACCACCCTCAGCACCTCTGTCCTACCCACTCACTGCTGTCCACAGCATCCTTCAGTAACCAACTGAGGGTATACAAAATTGTTCTTGCCAAAATATCTGTTCTAGTTACATATGTTCAACAGATAATCAGAATGTCTTGTTAACTCATCACCACTAAAATCTCTGTAACATCAAGCAGGGGAGTAGAAAACGACTCATCCAGTCAGAGATGAAAAGCAAGCAGAGGTGTTTCAATTTTCCAGCAGCAATTCTGACAGGCACAGATTCTGTCTCAGACAAAAAAATGACTTGAAGTACCTGAGTAAATTACTTCCAACTACTCTGTCAGCAGTGGCTGTATGATACACCTCTCATTTTCAGCCATTGAAAAAATATCTGTAATATGTTCTTTGAAGACCTCTGGTGGCAAAGACTGAGCACTGACCTTCCCTCTAATTTGGATAAAAACATGAAATCTGCACCAGAGAGGCCCATGCAATGATTTTGAATAGAAATCCTGTGCACTTTAAAACAGCTTGCACAGTGGCTGACTGCAGTTTTGCTTTAAGACACAATTCCTGGAACTAATATATCACTGTCCTCATAATACCCAGCACCACGAACAATTGCTTAACTAGAGCTGAGCAAATAATTATTTTAGCTTCTTTTTATGCTGCATGGAATTATCTATAAATTGCAAGTACTGTAGACATAATATTAGATGAAAGAAATAACATTTATTCAAATAGCTAATAATTATGACAGCTTTTTTCTTTTGCCTTCCTTCTTTCTGAACCATAGGATTAAGGCAAGAAGGGATAAATGCTTAGGACATATTCCCTCTTCTCCTTCACTTCAAGAAAAAAAATCCATTTTCCTCTGGTTTTCTTTTAGGAGTTTTTTTTGTTGTTCAAAATGTCAAAATTATCTAAGTCACTCTGTACAACTCAAAATGTGGCTATAGATAATTTTGAACACTATATGCTAACTAATAATAAAATTCTGCTTTCCAAGATGTAAAACTGTCGCTCTCAATGGCCCAATTCTATCTAGGTTTTGTTTCAGGAATCAACTTGTGTCAACCTATCCAAATAGCTTTACTGCTTGCTCCTTTCCTTTTATCAGAATGATAACATCTACAAAATCATAAGAATATAAATGTTGTGAAAGGTTAAATTGTCCTCCTAGTATTTTTAGGTACTTATAGGAAGCTTTAGTATATCTATTTCTCCCAGATATCAATAACCATTTATTATCAAGAAAAATGGGTCAGGAGTAAAAGGAAAGATTCTCTCAATTTGAAGCTTGATTTCACAAGAAAGGAGAAATTAGCATCCTATTTTTTAAAAAAGGCAGAAATGCACTCTTTCATCCACAGATTTCCTACATATACCAAATGTCCAAAGAGACGCTTTTTCTTCTCCACTACCATCAGTAAAAAGCACCTCTGTGCAGGAAGATGTTTTAGCATTTGAAGAATCTAAACCTTTGGGAAATCCAAGTCCCTGCAAGACACACATTCTCCTCAATGCTGAGCACTGCAGCCTCACAAAGTAATTTTTTCTTTATTTAATGTTGTCATATAACTTCATCAAGCTCTAAGATTAAACAAAAGTGGTCAGATGCAGTTTAGTTCCCCCAAGGTCTTAGCACATTTCTGAACTTAAATATCAGATCCAAAAGGCTCATTACCATGGAAAAAAACCTCATTCTTCATAAATGAGAAGCAACAGTGACAAAGCTGATTTGTGTAGATAGCTTTACATATTTTTAAATAAAACATATTTAAGGGATTTCCCCATTTGTTTTTTTAGTACTGATCACATAATAGTTTGAATTATACCATCCCAGTAGTTCCTTGGTTAAACTACTGTGGAAACGGGAGCCAAAATCAAAAATGTCAATTCCACTTATTTTGCAACTGATCTTTCAACAGCTGCAAAAAATCCAGACAGGGAATATGTCAGTGTGTCCAAGTCTCATGGCTTCACTGTCTTATAAAATTATTTCTGCTTTAAACCATCCTATAAGCTCTTCACAGTCAAAAGTCACAGCTTGAGCTCAAAGTCTGATGTACTTCATGAGCAACTCTAACAAGTATCTTGTAGCTCCTGTGTGAATAAGTTCTGCTGAGGAGGAAACTATAGGAAAAAGAGCAACTCAGAAGGCTAATGACGGTGTGCAAAATATGCAGGGAAGAACAGCACCAACACTGGACTTACGTCGGAATATCACACCACCACCATACAACTGTGAGTGAAACGAGCATCAAAACCATTCAAGTAGTCATTCATCCCCGATAAAGCATTATAGATACCTTTGGACTCTCCTGGTCCTCCTCACAGGTGGACAAAAGACATTCAAATGTCTAAATAAGGGAGTTTCAACACTTTCAACAAGATCACACTGTTTCCAATTTACAATGCCAAAACTAATCTCACAGAGAAAACAGAAAGATAATCAAAGAGAATGCCCAACAGGCGAATCTCCGTAAGGTTCAATTCTCTGTACAAGCACAGTTTGTTCAGAATATTGTTATGGATTTTTCTAGAAGTTGTCTCCTACCATTTTATCCTATAGCTGTCTCATAGAAAATAAGCTGAAAAAGGTAACCTCAACTTTGCCTTGAACAGACAGGATAATAAATTATTTTTGTTGCTGCCCTTAACAGCACACTATGTCCCTTACCTTTAGTATGCACAACCAAAAAGAACTTGTGCCAAATTCTAATTTCAAGTACTTGAATACAAAATAGGAAAATTGTCTGAATCAAGCTTTATTTATAGCTTTTAATGCTCAAGTATAATACATGGTATCAGCAGACAGAAATTAAAAGACTTCATTTTACACACATCTGCAAAATATATATAATTTAGCATACAGACACCAACAAAACACTGAACGAGTTAGCTTAAATACTAGTTGTAATAACTCTCCAACTTCATGAAAATCAGTGTAAGTTCATTCATCTTGATTCTTCTAGGACTAAAGTGCAGAGAACATCACAGCTATTAATGTAATCCTCATTATTTGAAAAAGTACATTTTAAATAATAATGATGATGATGATGATGATGATGATGATGATGATGATGATGATGTTGCACCCAGGGTGGTGCAAGAATGTAAACTGAACAAGTTTGTAGAGATGTAGCATTTTTTAAACCAAATGATACAGCCAGAATAAAATTAGACAAGCTTCTGAACACTTCTGAACAAATTTAATGTTGTCTGAATTAAATTTCCCTCAAACAATTGTGGAGATATAATTTGAAGCTTAAAGTTCATGGGAAACTTGCTATAGAAGTTGTTTGGTCAACATGGTTCTAAAGTCAGTTCCCATTAGTGCATACTTATTTATTTCTTTCTCTTGTTAAATTGTCAAATTTCAGCTGAGTGAAAAAGATATAGCTCCCTACACAGAACATTTCAAAAGTAAATAGGTAAATAATTCACTAGACTGTCAGTGAACAGAAATTAAAACTTGAGCTATAACTCCCTCCAGCACTAAGCACAATTTTCTTGATTCTTTTAGTCTTGTAAAACTAGATTTAACAACTGCACGTTTAATACTCTGATCTAAGGAATAGTTTAATATTCATTATTTGGCATTTAAACAAGAGATGGTCTCATGGAACACAATACAGTTGTCTCAAGTTCTAAAATCAAGATTCTCAGTTTTCATGAAAGTTGGAACAGTGGGATTTTGTTAGTTGATTGCTAAGCTTCCAATTCAAAAGGTGTATTCAGATGTACAGCATACATCTAACTTCAGCAAAACCAGAAATCTGAGCCAGAAATCTGACTTGAAGTCATCTACACTAGCCAGGAGTGAAACAAGTAGGAAAGGTGAGGGATGGTGTTACTTACGAAAATGATGGCCACAAGGAGACCCCTCTGTTACATCGTCTGTGTTAACCAGTCTCTTCAATCCTGAAAATTAGGTACTCACCTTCCTAAAACAAGAAGTCAAGTCATCACAATTATGTATCCACTTGGAGAGTAGTGCCCTAATTAGACCAAGGTAAAAGTGTCTTCATTTCAATACCTGATATACTTACTCCAAACTGGTGCTTTGAATATCTATTCAACGTGAGCCTTCTTGACACTGCTTAATTTTTTTCCCAAAAGATATCACTCAAGTTCCTCTTCTGAAGCACATAAAGTATGAACAGGGCAAAACTCAAAATCAATGTTCCAATGGTTAAGAACCTCTCTAGGGTCTGGAAAACAGAGATTTAAAACTCTTCTGCAAACCCAGGTCAGCACAATTTTCAGCAATGGCCTTCTGCAGTCTTGGAAAACTCCTTAGCCATGAGTAAAGTAATGCAAAGTCTAGTTCATTTTTTTGCCTCAGAAAAGGCCACTTCTATTTTATTGCATCTCTCCAGGATTGTCTTCACATGCACAATAGACCAGGGAATGCCTCTGAATCTGAGAATTGCTGAGGGTGGCCTCTGAGTCTCTGCTTTTAGATATGGCTCTCAAGTGGCCTGCATGGACTTCAGTCCTTAACCACCTCTTACTACTTGAATGGCTGATACTCCAGTAATATAATTATCAACTGAGCTGAGAATTTAGGGCTCTAATGACATACACCTAGTCACTTAGGTATCTAAAGATGCCTAAAACCATAGGTATCTAACTACTCTGAGGTCAAGAGGAGCATATATAGATGTCCAAACCAATTCCTATTACTCATTCCACATGCCTGAATGAAACAATCCATCTGCTCCAATTCTAATGCTTTGCTTTTTAAGATGGTTTGTATTGATTGTTGCAAATGGAAAAACCTAAGTGGACTTCTAAACTCTCTTTTATAGATATTTTTTCTTGTTTAGGGTTTGAAGAATAGATTGTATTGAGACAGAGTATGAAATGAGAAAATTCCTAAAAAAATAGCTGAAATCATTCAAAAAAGAAAATGCAAGTACATGGTCTGAAATTTTATTGTATTTCATCTATCATGTTTCCAGGAAAATATGGAGATTTTAAATGGAAAATAGTTAGTACAATGTCAAAAATTTCTCCACAGAGCCTTTAGCCCAAGACAGCTTGTGACTGCAGCAAAATGGGAAGCTCCACTGATGACAGAGGAAGGCCAGTTATTTTGGGCCATTGCTGTGGCAGGCCTTTTACAAGGATAGAAAATAAGCCTATCTGCAAAAGTGACATTTGCCCAGAACTTGAGATGGATAATGAATGGCATAATCCATATAACAATGGGGAGCAAAATAACTGTTCTGTACTCATCCTTTGTGATCCTTCAGCAGTTTTGTAAAAATTGCATCATGGCAGTAATACTTTAAGTCTTTTCTAATGACTAAGCTTTTTACAAATTACTTTTATTCATTAGTAATTACGAATGCTGTTCATCAATATCCTTTTGAATTCTTCAAATACTTTCAGTATTCTGTAATACTTATTCTGCATAACTACTGTCTAAACCAAATGTTTCCTTTTCAATAATTTATACAACAATATATGCCCATATTACATACCAAGTTTCTTTACTATGACAATGTACTAAAAACACAATGAAGAGTTCAAGTTATAATCCCAAGCATTGTCTTAGGCCCCTTTTTGGTGATTTTGTCACAAAAAGTATGCAAAACAAGTGCATTGCCCTGTGATTTGCAATATTCCCTTTCTAGAAACGTAAATGCTGCATTTTTCTGTGTTTGTTTGACACACTGTTTTGAGTCTATATTTGCCTTTTGTGTTTTGTTACTTGATTAGTGAAAATAAGCCTCAAATTACTTCAAGATGATGTTTCTTCTGCCCATTTAACTCTCACTGTTTCTGAAAGAACTGGAGCCCTAAATGCCCTAAGGAAACACGAGTTAGACAAGCAACTGGTTCCAATTGCAGGTCATAATCTCCCTGCCCCATCTACCTCATCTTGCTAAATCCTCCTAAATCCCTGAGCTTCTGCTCCTCTAATCATGAGGGTTAGAAGCTGCAAGGGCTGCTTTCCGCTTCATTAAAATTTCCTTTTAATCTTTTATAATCTGTCAACACAGTACATAAACACCCATCAGAAGCTTATTCCTTCTAATTTCACAAAAGGGGATAATTTTACTATACATTCCATATTTGCAAAGTTAAGCTGCACTTCACACCACCATAAACCTTGGTCAGAAGGATGAATAGTTAAGCAGTTGAGCAAATGGCATTTACCACTACAGCTGGGTGCATTATTCATTGTGAAGCATTTATTTGGTGAAGTTAAACCTTGGTTTTGCTTATGAAACATCCAAAAGCTGATCCCAAATTATTTCAGTACATGGGGCTCTTTTCAGAAAGTACATTTGAACTGCGTTGTTGCCTGTGTGCCCCTTGCGTGACCGGCTGCCTAAATCAAACCGATTAGTTTTCCTTCCTGACAGGGTGACTAAAAATTCTTTTAGAGAGGAACAACCGGTTACCCAAGCAGATATTGAATAGGTCATCCATCTTCTGCTACAAATTTTCAACATGTCAGTGAGCAAATGAGCTACTATCTAAACATTCAATCCCAATTATTAACAACATATACTTCCCCTAAAAATACTGTTAGCACCTTATAAGTCTACATAACTTACATAACTTTACAGTTTTGTAGTAGAAATGCCTTCAGATACATCCTCTAGGAAACCATACTATACAAACATTCTCTGAGAGGAAACGTAAGAGAGGTCTCACTCATGAGAGCAGTGATTTACCCTCACTTTCCCTCTCCTTCCCTTTGTAAAAGTACAGATGGATGTAAATAGGAAGGGACCACTGAAGGCAATCTAGTCCAACCTTCTACTCAAAGCCAGGCTAAATTCAAAGTTTTATTACATTCTGTTCTCATTCTAACCTTTCCGTATAAGCACGTATAAGCACCTCATGACAGAATGTTCAAGAAAAAGGGAACTGGCAATTTTTAATTTTTAAACTGATGTTGGCTACATATGATTTATTACTGTTTTCTTCAGGTTGGTTGGTTCTGGTTTTTGTTTGGTTTTGTTGTTGTTGTGGGGTTTTTGTAAATACAAAGCATTGAGCTCCCTTGGTTTTTAGAAACAAGAAACAAACATGAATAACATGATTATTAGTACTTTATTTCTTGTACTACTGTAATCAGAAGACATCTCTAAGCATAAACATAGGTTTAGACCAAACCCGTTTGGAAATATGTAAGTTGCGTATTGCATGAAGGTCTAGAGCTCTTCCTTGAAAACAGACTCCCTGGAGCTACCACTTGCTAATTTGGTGATACACTGTTTAGAAAGTATTTTCTCTTACATAGCCTTGGTAATATGTTTAAAAAAAAGGAGGGGTGGGGGGGAGTGAATGAAATTGATGTATGGGTTGCTGGTTCTAAGTAGAGTTAATTATGGAATTATGTGATTCTGCAGTCTCCTCAAAATTTTATCCTATGCTGTTTAGTTTGCCACTCTCCCTAGTTCCTTTAATGAATCTAAGTTCTGTTGAGTTTTTTCCCACCTTAATTATACATTTACATATAGTATCACATGAAGCCAAGTATTAGAATTGCTACTCCAGTAAAAGCTTCAATAGAGTAACTACAAGTTTATACCAGTGTAAATGAGACTACAAATTCCATTCTGTTAGCTGCAGCAGAAACTTTTCAGAATATCTTCCTGGAAGTGACAGTGAAGTAAGGAACATGAGGCTGCTCTAACTGCAAATGACCTCCTTGATTGTATCTACAGTACTATAAACATTTTCCTATCCCAATTTTTTATTTTTCTTTTTTTTCC